>JXCR01148532.1:4082-20883 GCA_002079205.1 Phalaenopsis hybrid cultivar | reverse complement strand
TTTTAAAATTTATATAATTAGAATAATGATATCAATTGACATAATATAGGGGCTCTAGCAACTCGAAGCGGTTTTTAGGGTTTTCTTCTTCTATGACGACGCAAAAGAGTTTTTAGGGTTTATGTCTGAAAAATTCTCCTTTTGTATCTCACGAAAAATTTCTCTTTCTCTTATTTCTTATTTTCTTTCTGTTTAGTGTTCCTTTAGGTGTTTTGGGGCTTTTGTCTCATGGATTCCTCTTTTCCCCCTCTTGCTTCTTCATTGCTAAGATCTGATCCTATATCTATTCCAACTTTAAGTTGGAAAAGCTTAATATCATATAATGTTGATAGATTTTCTTCTTTATAGTTGACTTATGTTCCACCCGTTAATGAGGAAAATCATTTTTTATGAAAACGAAATTTAGGAAGGATCAAAGAAATGGGAACTTGCTCTTGTTGGTTATGCATTAGGAGAAAGAGCTTTCTATGGTTATCATCAACAGGTGATTAAAAAGCTATGGAAGCAAAAAAGTTCGGCTGAACTTCTTTCTTTAACAGAATTTTTCTTCTTATTTAAATTTAATTGTTTGGAAGATCTGGAGATGGTTCATTTAGGAGGTCCATGGTTCATTAGAGGTAAACCATTTCTTTTTAAGAGTTGGACTCATGATTTTAGACCAATTAAAGAGGACTTTAATGAAGTCCCTATATGGGTTAGATTTCTAGATTTGACTCTTTTTTGCTGGTCTGAAAGTGGTACCTCTAAAATTGCAAGTAAAATTGGATTACCTTTAGTAGTTGATCCTAGGTACCCATCTTACATATGCTAGAGTAAACATTCAAATCAATATTGATTCAATTTTATGTGATTCCATTGCCATAATGGTGATGGATAGAGAAATTATTTTGCCTGTTATTTATGAATGGAAGACATTGCCTTGAAAGAATTGCTCTACAGTTGCTCATACCGCTTCTTCTTACCCTCAGACTACTTCCAACGTTGGGAATGCTATTAATCTGTTATATAGAGGAAAGAATAATCATAGAAAACCCACTAATAGCAATTTGAGATATCAATGTAAACATGTTAATACAAACATGTATATTGTTTTTTGCTCTGATTTGAATATTCATGTTTCAAAAACTTTGGCGAGTAATGTTCCTGAATGCCATACTGTTGTTTTATCTTCTCAAACTATTAATGATGTTGATAATAAAATTACTACTCAAGTGATGGTTAATTCTATGAATAATGAGTTGGAGATTATTCATGTGGTTGATGAAATCATTGATGTTAATTTCTACTGTTGTTAATGAAGATATAGTCAATGAAATCATTTCTTTCACTAATATTCTTGTGGTTGATGTTGCGGTTAATGAAGTTGATGTACATGATATTTCTAAAGCCGCTAATGAAAATATCATTGATTTTATTGGTAATGCTAACGTTTCAATTTGTAATTCTGCTTGAATTGAATTGATAGTTGTAAATAATTTTTCTTCTCTTAATGTTAATTTTGGAAATTTTAATACATCTGCTCATATTTTAAATCCAATTGTTAATCATTCTAGAGGTATTCCTTCCTCTTCTACACTTATTTCTGCAAGATCTTGAAAAGGTAAAAATAAATAATTTCTCTTTTTTTATCTTGTCTTCTCTCTTTATCAAATGTTTTATCCTAAATTAGCTTCTTAGAACGTGTGTGAGCTTCATAATGAGATCCGTTTCGTGGAGTTTAAAAACATATTAAAGGATTTCAATACTGATCTTATTTTTATCTTGGAGATGAAATTACCTTTTCCACTATTTTTTATTTTATTACTTTAAATCAATTTTCTCTCTTTTTTAATGAAGGTTATGGTGATATTTTCAATACTTCTGAGAATGGTAGAATTTAGATTAAATGAAATAAAGATATTTTGAATGTTATGACTCTTAAATTGCATTCTCAGTTTATTCATGATTTTATTACCTTTTCTTATAATATTAATTTTTATGCTACTGTTGTTTATGTTGATAATAGTGTTTTTAATAGAAAAGTGTTTTGGAATAGTGTTTTGTTATTTATGTTCCTTGGTTACATTTGGGTGATTTCAATTGTATCAGAACTATTGATGAAAAAGTTGGAGGTTTACCTCCAATTCCTAACAAATTCTTTGATTTCAATAATAGTATCTCTAACGCTGCTCTCATTGAACTTCAAAATGTTGGTTATTCTTTTCGTTGGTACAATAATCAAAAAAATAATCCTATAAAGTGCTTATTAGATAGAGTTTTTTTTTGCAATTCCTCTTGGATTAATTCTTACCCAGAATCTTTTTTTAAAGTTTTAAATAATCAGTCTTCGAATTATCATTCTATTTTAATTTCTATGGGCAAGGCATCTTCTTTACATTGTAGATTTATGTTTAAAAATTATTGAATTCTTTGTCCTAACTATATTCAGCTTATTACCTCTGCTTCGAGTTTTCTTGTTAAAGCTGATTTTATTTTTTCCTCTATGCAACAAACTTCAAAATGTTAAAACTACACTTAAAGATTGGAATTGGAACTCTTTATAATGGTTTATGTAATCATATAACTGACCTTAAAGAGAGAAAAAATGTTATCCTTTCTCAACTTAAAACTTCTCCTCTTTCTAAAGATTTGCTTGCTCATTCTTCTATTATACAAAATAACATTTCTAATGTCATTATTTGTAAATTATAAATGGGCTAAGGAAAGAGCTAACTTTGATTAGTTATCCAAGGTAGAAAATGATGTCAAGTTCCTTTTTCAAAAAGCTAAAGTTAGACATAATTCTAACTGTATTAAAAAAATTTTAGTCAATAATAAATATGTTAGTAAGCAATGTATTTTAGTCAATAATAAATATGTTAGTAAGCAATGTCATATTGCTGATAAAACCATTCATTTCTACACGAGTTTATTAAATGGGAAAATTGATGATATTGATTTTACTAGTTATTCTCTATTTGTTCTAATAAGACTTCTGGTCCTGATGATTTTACTTTCAATTTTTTTTATAAAATACTTGGTATATTATTAGAAAGGATTGATACATGTTACTAAATACATTTTCCAAACTTCCAAATTGCCTAAAATAGTTAAGCAAAATGTTGTTGTTATTATTCTTAAGAGATCTGAGATTGCACTTTCTTTGATTATAGAGCATTATCTTTTTGCAATACTCTTTATAAAGCTATTGTTTTACTTATAGCTAGCAAACTTAAAATTATTTTTCCAAATACTATTAATCTTGCTCAGTCTGCATATATCAAAGGTCGAGATATTGTTGATAATATTATTTTAGGTAACTGAATGATCTATGGTTTTAGTTTTGTCAGTTCTTCTAAGCAATTCTGTGTTAAAATAGATATTACTAAAGCTTTTAATAAAGTTAATAGATATTTTCTTTTTCATAGAATGGAAATTATTGTGTTTCCTTCTAATTTTATTAAATGGATTAAAGCTTGTACCAATTATGTCTATTTTTTTATTATTATAATAGTGAATTAAAATGATAGTTTTCTTCAACTTCTGCGCTCCGTCAAGGATGTCCTGTCTCACCTTATCTTTTTTCAATTATAATGGACTATCTTTCTGTTATGCTTGAAAATAATTTGAACAATAAGTGCTATAGAGTCTCTCATCTTATTCATACTGATGACATTCTAACTTTTGGTAAAGCTGATATTCATTATATAAGAACCATTAATCAAATTTTGAAAGTTTCAATAAAGCTATCGATTTACATATTAATACTTCTAAATCTGATATTATTTTTTCTAAATCTATGGATGTTTCTACTCAGAATATTTTACTTAGGATAGTTTTAAAGTGAATATTCAAAAGAGAAGAATGAAGATTATGCTAAGGTGGTACTAATAACCATAGATGATGCAGGGAATGCATTTACTCTTGGGGTGCCATGTATGAATTTGAGACATAGCTTGCCCTGAAACTTTGTAAGAACATGTGGAGTTTGTTACACTGAAATTCTATGTTAATCATGAAAAATGTTTTGAAATGATACAGTTATCTCGCCAATACAAGTTTGGAAGACTTTGAGAGCTCTCTATGTTTGGAAAATACATTGTAAGTGCTGAGATTCACATGTATTTGCAGGAGAATGAAGAAAATGTGGAGCCAATGTTAGGAGCGATTGNGTTGATTTTCTTACACTGAAATTCTATATTAATCATGAAAAATGTTTTGATATGATACAATTATCTCGCCAACATAAGTTTGGAAGACTTTGAGAGCTCTCTATGTTTGGAAAATACATTTTAAGTGCTGAGATTCACATGTATTGTAGGAGAATGAAGAAAATGTGGAGCCAATGTTAGGAGCGATTATTGCGCACGCAAGTCATAGAAGAGAAATGGGGCGGCAGATGCAGCTAGGTTATAGGTTCATTACTAAGATAGGGTCTTTTGCTTCATGACAGTGCATTATAAACTTATTTGAATAAAATAAAGTTAAAATATACCAAAAATAAACTTAAATAAGATGTATAAAATTCATTAGCTAAATATTTATTTTTTTCACTCGAATAACTAAAATTTAAACAATTAAATATTTAATTACATGCTACACCAAACAAATGTCAAACATCCTCCCTAGCTCCGTAAGTTTCTCGTTCAATACATGGTGCTAGGGGTTTAAGTAAGTCGAGCTGGCTCATGGGCAGACTCGTGCTCGGCTCCATAAGTGGCTTGTAGCTAACAAACCAAGCTCAAGTCAAACCGGACTCGAGTCGTTAGCTCGTTTGCTGACTCGTATAAAACTTTTAATATAAAATATATTCAAAATAGATTAAAGCTCAAGGCTTTATCTTTAAGTTCTTAAAAATGTTTTGCAAAAATGATATTTATATTTTATATAGATTGGTTGGTTATCATTTTCTATTTATCTTTATTATTTGTTTAAAAAAGGTGAGTGTTGAACCCAAAATTGTCTTTGCGACTTGCGAGCACAACTCAGAGTTAGAACTAAGAGAGAAAAGGAGATCGAGTTGAGAGAAAGAAAAATTCTGTCTTTATTTGATGTCTGACCACCTTATTAGGTTCTCGAAATATAATTATATAGAAATGAGGGAACAATTATCGTAAACGCTAAAAAAACTCAATAGGTGTGTCCTCCAAATGAAAAATACATCATAATATAAAAAATATAAAATGCTTGTCGATTGATTGCTATTTATGTCTTAATCGTTTCTATTGATCGACGATTGAATCGATTCCACAGAGGATTCTAGTCGCCCGGTGTAGCCGCCCGACAGACTCTAGACGAGGTCGCTCGACTAATCTCAGTCGACCGATTTGTTATGCGGTTGACCGTCATTTAAGTTTGCATCTCATACTTCGGCACGGAACTTCAGTCGTTTGAAACCACATCTCAGTTGTTCAATCTTTTGAGATTTGTGCTGACATTTTTATTGTATAAATATTAGTTTCCCGATTTTCAAGCTTCTTGATGACGAAAGCTACAATAAGAACAGAAAAATTATTTAATAAATGACACAATAAACGAGAAAAATTAATTTAATAATTAACTCTCCCTTGAATTGTGTGTCCACTGAACCATATAAATGGGGGCATGAAGTTTGCATTGTAAATCATCTCATTCAAGTTTCTCAGAAATTCTTCGATCGACGTCATGGTCGACGGTTTGAGCAAGAAGGATATGGACGTCTGTCTTATAGCTTTGGAAGGCTTTCAACTTTTTGCACATGCCATAGTGGAGAAGAGAAAAAAGAAAATCGTGAAGAAAAAAATTGTGATTTGCGCCCAAACCTAAACTAGTTGATCAATCCGCTTCTTCGGAAGGTCTCGACAATCAAGTGCCAAAGAGGTCCACGAAAGCAGACGCCTGTCAGGAGGTTCTGACTTTTGATCTTAACATCAGTGTAATTGCCAAGGAAGATCTCCAAGTAGCCCCATCCGTCAAAACAACCGTGAGTGACCAGGACACGAAGGAAAAAGCTGTCGTGGATTTCCCTCTACCCCAAGTGCGGAATAAGGATGACGTCCCTTTGACACAAGGAACCGATGGCTTTTTTGTCACCCTTTCAGAATTGAACAAACTTCTAGGTATGTAGATTTTTCTTGATTTTGATAATATTTAGTATCTCCTTGACATTATTCTTAATGCAGATGAGCCGATCATCCAGTAGACCCAGTATGATGTTGGGCCATCAAAGAAAGTCAATGTTGATTCTGCCACAATGATTGTGGTAAAGCTGAAAAATCTGATCGCCGCACCTCTTTAGTTGGCCGATCAGATTTTATCAACATTGATCTACCACTTCAAGAGTTCCGACTAGGAGCATTTGGAGAGTTGGCAGTTGTCCTCTGATACAATGGAGCATCTAATGAGGGAATTGGCCACCAAAGCGACTGGAGAGTTTGCTGATAGGTCTACACAGTTTTTGGCTTGTTGTAAATAGTTAGAGGCAAAAGTTGCTGCGCTTTAAGGCAGATCGGTCGACATCGCAAAGTTGGAGGCAGAGGTTGCTGCTCTCCAATGTAGGTCGCCAACATTGCAAGGTTAGAGGCAGAGGTTATGACACTTCTAAGTGTATTAAGCGATGTATGGGATGAGTTAGGGCCGAATCGTGAGTCAACCATTTTGAGTAGAATTCATCAAGATGTCGACCGAATGGAGGAGATTAGGTTAGGCAGATAGTTAGTCTTCCGGAGGATGCTTTCTCAAGGTTATGCCTCAGTTGAAGTGGCAAAGTATCCTTTTATCAAAATTGTCCTTTGAAATTTGAAATCATGTCCTTTGTAATAAAATAATATTTAATGAAATGTGAACTCGTGTTTTGTGTGATACTTATGTTTCGAGATGTCTCAATTTTCATGTCAGCCATATAAATAAGGCTTGAGACCGTGACTTTGTCTTTTCTACCTTTCCCTTCTCTAAGCTCTTCTTCCAAAATTTTGTCTCTACAATCTCCCGATGGCTCTGAAGTATTCTCCCACACTTTTTGGAACATATCTTACTATTGATGCATCTGTCCTGACTGTGGCAGAGGATAAGAAAATGCAGAAGTATATTTTTTAACAAGAACATTGACCTTTGGTAAGCCCAGAAGTAGAAACGTCCAATTACCAGCTCTGGTCCGGGCTTGGTCTTCTGCCGAGACCAATTCAAATACAAGACTTGACCGTCTCTTTGCTCTGAGCTGTGGAGCATCTTCAATAAGTATGGGGTAATTCCCGTGAAGTTCCTCCCCAACTCCATCATTGCTATTAAGACTTTCGTGGCCTTCCATCGATAGGAAGAAATCCCTTAGTTGTCTGACATGTTCAACCATTTTTATTCATTTAAAGTCGACAAGGATGGGTTCATCATGTTCTCTGTCAAAAGAAGCTCCAACTGCTTGGCGTTGAAAATAAAATCAAGGTCTAGAAAAAACAGTTTGTGATTGGTTCTTGCACTGGCAGCTGGGGGTCCTCATCAAGCCGATTGATACGCCAGTGGACAAAATCAAGTCTCATGTCGCAAGAACTGTGAACCATCAGAGAGATGCTCATATGACGCAAATTCTCTGTTCTTCAGTACACAACGAAGAGAAATGTAAATCGAGTGTTGATTGGTTAGATGACTTGGGACCAGTGGCTCACCTCTAATAACATGTAAGCCACCCGAGCAAAGGGGTTCTCTAAAAATTTGGTTGTTAAGCAGTAGAAGTTGAAGCTCCCTTCGTCGAAAGGTAATCTTATTGAAGGTAATTTCATAGAGGGTCGGCTCCCAGATTCCATTGTCGCCACGAAGAACGAAATCAGTGGAGCAAGTTTATTGCTTCTTGGTTAAAAACTTTGGTCATAATCCAAAACATCGTAACCGATGAAGTTACTATTATCAGTCAATATCATTTAGTTGATGCAGGGAAATGTCAAGAAAAGAAAGTTGCATGCTACAAAGCTTGCAAAGGAGCCAAAGGATCAAGTACTTATCTGCTCCACTTCAAGCTGATATAGAACCACTCACTCTTAGTCTTATTGATTTGTGGGTAACCGGTTCGTCCGTTGTCTTCTTGCTTGAATCTGCCCATGTTTCTCTTTACGACTTTACCTCTGATGAGGGTGAAGCATCTTCAAGTTATGATCCATCACTGTCTCCCAAGGAAGAAACCGTCCATCCGTAAGGGAAAGAGCCGATGGAGGAATTGAACGTCCCCCACCCCCTTCACTTGAAAGAAAAAATGAGTCTTTCAAATGGCTCCCGGTGAAGGGCGAGGGGGAAAGTTATGGTCGGTTCCAACTGACACTACAACTTGTTGGACACCTCGAAGGAGTTGGCCTGGTCAGACAGCTTCGATCAAGCCTTGAAGGGAATGAGCCTCCATTCGAGGTGTACAATCTTTAGAAGCAGCCCTTCTTTAGAAGTTAGCACTAGATGTTGCAGAGAACTTATTAGCTGAGACCCAGAGAAAAAGATATCGAGTCGAGAGAGAAAAAAGTTCTGTCTTTATTTGATATCTGACCTCCTACTTAGAGGGGTCTCGAAATACAGTTACATATAAAGGAAGGAACAATTATCATAATCGCCAAAATAATTGAATCAACGCATCCGTCGAATGAAACATACATCATTATATAAATGAAAAAATAATGATTTTTGATAGGCCGCCATTTCGATGTCAGCTCATTCTTGTTGATTGACATTCAAATTGAATACATGGAGGATTCTAGTCGACAGGTGTAGTTGCCCAACTGACTCCAGGCGAGGCCGCTTGACCAATCCATTCGATCGATTTATTATGTGTGACTGCCAGTTAAGTCCGCTTCTTGCACTTCGGCACGGAACTTCACTCGCCCGAAGCCCCATCTCAACCTTTTGATCCTTTGAGATCCGTGCTGAAGTTTTTAGTACAATATGCAGGATTGCACGATTTAAATCTGGATCTATAAAGTAAATAATTACATTTTAATCATTTTGTTAAATGCACTTTAATATTTTTTTATAATACTAACTTAAATTATAAACCCGGCGCCCGCTCAAAACTCTGTTCCTAAAGGCACGATGTCCCGACCATAGACCTCCAATGCCTCCGGCGAGCTTGTCGCCTTCACGGTTCCTCCAAGCTGCCGACCATCCCTCCTTCCTCCTGCTCACAAGCCGCCTGGCCTCCCCTCGATTATCCCCATCTTCAGTTCGATATTCAACTCACGTAAACCCTAGGTAATCACATTTACATTTTCTTATTTGAGTTCAGATCATGTTTTTCATTTCTCATACCTCTCTAGTCCCATTTTTTTCTTCTGTCGATTAAACTTTGCATCGTTACTTGTTACCTGTTGATCATAAAGAAATAACAAAGAATCATCTCAAAAACTTGATTGGATCGAGATATCCTGCTATTTATAGATCGGCTCCGGCCTGATCTTGATCAAATCAACAAGTGAAGATCTAAACGGACAATATGAGGCCAGATCAATTCCCAAACAAATTTATCAAGAATGAGGATGAAAACTGCGATATACCTTCACCATTTCCAGCTAAAATAGGTTTTTGAACCCAACCTGTCGGAGCCATAATCTGAATCTGAAACAGATAACCATGACAGTGAGAACCCATTAGAAACACTTGAAACCTATCAACCACACCTCAGATTTTATGAATACAACGTCAGTGAGTGGTAACTGGCATCAGTAGTTAAACAGCAAATTTAAGGAAGATAGGATTTTTAATATGTGATCATTTAAATTATATGCCAACATAAACTTTTAGTCTTAGTGCTTATGAGATTGGGTTTTAGTAGATGCTAACTCAAACTAGTGCTTGTTATACTAAGCTTTATTATAGCTTATGGTACATGGAATAACTAAGGCATGATTCTTTTTTTTTATTATCTTCACAATCCTTTAGTTTCTATGCATAATTCAGTAATTAGTGAGGGCCGTTTGGGACTGTTTTTTTTTATTTAATTTTTGTTTTGATTTGAAATAAAAATATGTTTTGTATAATTAGACAAAGGCATCATTATAGTGTTGCTTCATGAGCATGAGGGATGGGAACCCTCACGTGAGCCACCGTGGGAGCTGGTCAGAGTAAGGAAAGATTGAGTCTTCCTTCTTTCTCAACTCAAAATCGGTGGCAAGACTGACACCGTTAATACAGTGCTAGATATTATAAAATTTGAAGTTTGGGTGTGAAATGTTTAAAATCTGAAGTTTTGGGTGCTATGTATTTAAATCCTCCAAAATTTAAATAGAGCAAGAAAAGAAAAATAGTGTTCACATCATTTGATCACTTGTAAATAGAAGAAAAATGTTTTAATAAATGAAATATTTACTTGTGTGGGAGTTAGAAATAAATTGTGAAATTAGAAATCAATATTTGTATCTAATTGCATGCAATGAGGGATTTAACAAATCTCAGTTATTTAACCAAATAGGCCTTAAGAAACTGTATTTTTCTTCTCAAGTCACCCAATAGATTTGAGAGGCAATTCAACATTATTTAATAACAGAAAAGAGGCACATGTTAAACCTAAAAGAATAATGATATGATATACCACCAAAAAGAAAAATCATGATCATGCATGAGTTTCAATATGTTTTGAATGAAATAATTTTCATAGTCAAATCGAGTTGATCTAGGCTCTTATTCTAGCAAAATTATTGTCAAACTGAACATAGCGACAATGTTAACCCAATGACAAAAAAAATGATTCAGTGTGAGTTCAAATGATCCCAAACCGAGCACCTGAAGTATAATTGAAAGCTTCAAAATGTTAATTTAAAAACTAATCGGACTCCAAATATAACATTGTTATAATCAACTCGGGCATCATGCAAGTGGAATCCAACGAGCCTAATATTATTTAATTACGAGATCATTAATGCATTCAAATGGTAAAAGATCGTTCTATGATTAAAAGAATCAACTGTACCATAAGATGAATTCTTTTGAGATTTTAGTCAAATTTATAAAATATTGCTCAAAAAAATTATAAATAAATCTCTCATTCTTCATATGGAGATGAGATTGAGAGTTAAATTTGAAGTCACAAAGAAATTGAAGTTAACAACTACTAGCAATTCTCGATCATTACCAACCATTATTATAGCTAACTATTGTAATACAATTGTTGTCTGATTATTATATCTAGGCTTTGTTGTAAGTTACTATTCCTATAATTTTGTAATCTAATTATCATCACTTAATTAGTATTGTCATTTGATAATCATTGTCGTAATGATAGAGATGAGCAATAATTATAATTGTACATTGGGAATGCACTGATACTAATCAGCTAATCGACAAAGCTAAGTCAATTGAGTCAGTCTCACCAACCCGAAATCAATGAAAGGCTGGTCGACAACCTCAACTCAACATAGCTAAATAAGTAGGTCTTATTGAACCATGGGCCATCGAGCTCAACCGACCGAGTTATAGGATAGCCAAGTCATAGGCCCATACATGTAATACCTAAAACATTCTCTAATGTCCCTATTAAAGCAGGAGCCCTTATCGAGTCAGTTCTACCGACCTGAAGTCAATCAAAGGCGCTTGACCGACAATCTCAACTCAACATAGTCAAACAAGCATATCTTATTAAACTAAGGTCTACCGAGCTCAACTAATCGAGTCAAAGGGTAGCTAAACTATAGGGACACACATGTAATACCTAAAATATCCTGTAATGCCCATATTAAAGTAGGGGGAAACATGTAACTTCACATAATGTACTCATTCTCTTATAAATAGAGGATCATTTTATGAGATAGATAAGATGTTTTTATTGTTCATTATCATGCACTTCTCTCTCTCTCTTTCTTGTCTTACCCTTGGTGTGATTCACAGATAAACTAGGATTCAATATCCTTAAATATGCGTTGAGCGTGGACCATGCCACAAATAAGAAGAGGAGAAGCACGCACAAAAGAAAATCATAGCATAGACACTAGTAAGACGGAGTGCACTATAGATTTTTGTAAACCAGCAAATCTAGGAGCTAAAGGACATATGATGGTTGTCATCCAAGAGGCATTGGCTCGAGGAAGCGAGCAACACCCTCAAGAGGAACGACCGACGCCCAACGAGTAAAGGGCGCCCTTAGTTCTGGAAAGGGAAGGAGATTCTCAGTACTTTGACAACGTTAGATCGGCGTTGATGGATAGACAGAGGTTTAGGTTTATTGAGGTGCCCCATTAGCTAGAGAATGTGTTCTCTCGGCAACTCTATGGGGTCAAGCCTCCTGAATGGTTTAAAATCCCTACTCTGAAATCTTACAAGGGTCAGACTAATCCAACTGACCACATAGCCTCCTTAGAGTAAAACGTGTGTTTGCTAGGGATTACCGACACAATAAAGTGTCATATTTTCCTTACCTTGTTGATGGAGTCTGATGCACCAAAAATATATGTATTTTTAAACCTATATTTTATACTCATTTTTTTTTATATTGCGCTTTAAAGGAATGTATTTTTCATATTTTATTGCAGGTTAATGATTTTTAGCATTTGAAGCAAAAAAAAATGGAATTTGAAGTTAAAATGACGTTTTGGAGAGAAATACTTAGTGTTGACGGTATCAACATGGATGCCGACGACGCCAGTATGAAGGAGTCCAGAACAGCGGGGGCGCCAACGACGCCAGATTGGGTGCCGTCGACGCCATTTGACAAAGAGCACCAAATTAATTTCGGGCAACGGGCGTCGACGACGCCGGCGCCGACGACGCTAAAGTCGGTGCTGGGCGAAATTCTAGAAGATTCGATGAATTTGAACGCTTTTTGAGTAGTTATTTAATACACCTCTTGGAAAACCGATATTATGCTCTTTTTAGAGCGAAAATTGATCAGAGAAAGAGTTAAGTAGTGTGTCATTGAGTTTTCTTTAATGTTTCATTCTGCGTATTGTGTGGTGTGGTGAGTTTTAGTGTGATTTCTCCTAAGAGTTCTTGGAGAGGGAGAAAAGTGAGAGATTTTTTTTTCCCTACATCCTCGAAGAGAGAATTAAGAGTCTTGTAAAGAGAGAAAGAGTCCAAGAGGAGCTACAAGAGATTTGCTTTGGGAAAGAGTTAAAGATAAGTGGTGTTTATTTATTATTATTGCATAAGTTTTCTTTTATTTATGAAATTCATGTTTGGTCGTATCTTTCTCATGAAGTCTGAGTAGTTTTCTTTGTCTTTCTTTCTACTCTGAGATATGGTGAAATAAAGTGATAATTTGGATGTGTCAATTTTAAAATATAAAGTAAATTGTGATGATTTTTTCACTTCGTTCTTAATTTACTTTTCGATTTGGCCAATTGAAATGTTAACATCTGTTGTGAAACATACTATCCAAGAAATGAAGTATGAGTTTCACAACAATGTGAGAATCACATTCGATTCCATGGAGTGTTTTGTTTATGGAGTTGAGTGCAAATAAATATGAAAATATATATTACTGGGCGAAGAATTGAAGATTCTAGGGTGACAGACTAAAATCCCTAATTCGGTCTTAGTGTTTAAGAAATAAAGCGAGAGTTAGTCTTCATAGGAAGGGAAGTGGGAGTTTTTCAGTGAGAGTCAGTATCCTCCCAGCCTAACTGCGAATTTAGAGACTAAATATAAGATTAGCCATCGATTCTCTATAACACTTGACTGAGAGTAGAGAATTAAAATTGCTTCTATTTGGCACAAGACATAATAAAACAATTCATCTCTCTCAGTTAACCAAAAACTCATTGTAGTGGGAAAGATACTTTCTCATATTGGATAACTTCGTCACAAAAATATAGTTTGGTAGTTTTTACTTAGCTTCGCTTTACAATTTCGCTAGTAGTTGGTAATTTAGATCTGATAGCACCCTAAGTATTTGAAATCAGTGCAGTAGATTTTTTTTTATTGTTGTGAATTTTCTGATTTAAATTTCCATCACGAATTTATATCTTTCTCGTGGGATCGATATTTGGGGCTAAAACAGAAATTCTTGTATTACTTGATAACGATACGTATGCTTGCGTAGAATCCCAACATAAATTGCTTCAATTTCTTATTCATAAATAACGAATTAAGTTTTTGGCATCGCTGCAAAGTGACGTCAGCTTTATTAATTTTACATGTTTATAATTTCAGGATCAGAGTTGACCATCAAGTGGTTTAATGGTTTATATCAAGAGTGATCACTTCATTTGTTGACTTCAAGTAGATATTTGTGGCATAGTTTGCGAGCGCCCAAATGCCCAGAAGACTTTACAAGTCCTGTAGATTAGGCAGTGGCAGAACAAAAGTTTCTATTTGTTCATCACTCGGATCCAGAAGGAGGTGCTAGAAGTGTAGGATTTGGAAACTGTAGTAGCACTTGCCGCCCTCTCCCAAGGGCTAAAAGAAACACCATTTCGGTGTTTTGTAGGCCCTACAACGACCAAAGACCTTAGCTGATTTGTTGGAGCTAGCCAATAACTATATTTCGACAAAAGAATACAACTCCGCCCTCACTTTCTCCAGAGCTTATTTGTTCACCCGTCGTCTGCAGAAGAGAGCCCTCGGGAACGATAGGTGGATGGCAAGGGATGATCCAAGTCCCTCCGCTCATCTATGTTATGAAGACAATCGACCTCCTCAAGAACACATGGAAGCTGACAGATCCTACAATCAAGGGAATCAGAATGGAAATCCAGACCAATGACCAACTCGGTACAATAAGTCTCAATTGCCCCATCACAAAACACCCCAAACAATCCTATTGTTCCCGAGATAGTAGAGAAGTTTATTACTCAACTATATGTTCGAGAGGTTCATTACTTTCAATAAGTACTCTTAGATGGGTCGAGTATTATAAGATGGGGCAACGAGAACTTACTGAACCTTAGAAACCTATAGTATCAACACTTTAGATGGGTCGAGTATCAATACCCATCTTGTCGAGTAATGCATAATAAGTACCCTCTGATGAACATCTCGAGTAATGAAAGAATATTTCAAGAGAGCTCCGATGAGGACCAGAGTTTGCATCCTGGATTTGATGAAGTACTGCACATACCATCGGTATCATGACCATGATATGGAGGATTGTCGACACCTTTGGAGCCAAATTGAGGAATTAATATAGGCTGGTAGATTAAAGGAGTTTGTCTCTCTGGTAACAACAAGCCAGCGAAAGGGAAAACCTCCAGTAGAAGAGATTTCCGACGAGTCAATCCTAGTGCACTCTATTCACACTGCTGGCATGGTCCCAAACATCTTTGGAGGAGACAAAGAATCATCTCACCGAGCCAATATGAACTGACTTTGGTGGGACAATTGCGTGCGGCCGCCTTCGTTTCAAAAAGTAGTTCACATTCCCCCATCACTTTCATCGATGTGAATTTGCCCCAAGGATATGCAAATCTGTGCGAAGTGGGGTCTCGAAACCAGTGAGATCACTTTTGAGATACCGACGACCGAAGTTGAGCTAGGCTTTTTTTTTTTTTTTGATATGGGAAAATTTTAATGTAGGATCGAAGGATATGCTAATCGAGACCCACCCTTCGAAACCATCAAAACGTCTTCGCCTGGTCTGTAAACGAGATGCTAATAATATCTATTGATGTAGTATGCCATCGCATGAATGTCAATCCAATGGTCAAGCCGATGAAGTAGAAGATGTGGTCCTCGGCTATCACCCTAGTCAAACTATTATTGAAAGGAAGTGCAAAAATTGCTGGAAGCTAGATATGTTCGAGAAGTTCATTACTCGGCCCCTATCATGTTAAAATCGGCGTTCGACAAGATGGGTTTGAGAAATGCACATTAATGAACAATAACAATGTCTCATCTATCTTAAAATGATACATTTTTATAGGGAATATGGTACAATATGTGAAGTTACATGTTTGTTGCTGCATTAGTTAGGCATTACATGATATTTTAGATATTACATGTATAGTCCTATGATTCGGCTACCCTTTAACTCTGTCAATTGAACTTGGTGAGCCTTGGTTCGATAAGATCTGCTTGTTCTGCTATGTTGAGTCGAGATTGTTGGTCGACCTTCGATTGACTTCGAGTTGGTAGGACTGTCTTGATTAACTTGGCTTTGTCGATCGGCTATCTAATCTAATTGTCAACTGTCAACTGTCGAGGGTGAATCACCGTAACCCGATATTTAGCTCACTCCTCAATAAAAAAAGTTAGAGAAATGATTTAGATTTCTGGTGACATGGTTACCTCTCGAACCCTGTTTAGGAGACTTTGTGTCGCCCGTGGATTCATTGCTGATATTGAGGAGTTGAGTCTTTCCTCAGGTTCTGGGTCAGACCATCTAAACGTCTTTTGTCTTACGAACTCGGGCTCGGATGGTTGCATCCCGACAGTTTTGGCTATGGCTTTTGCTTTGGTTCAAACCGCTATGTTTGATTAGTTAAATGTGTCTCATGGTCCCTTTTTTGGTGGGCCCACCTTAGTTGTACTTTCTTTCCCCTAGACCATTGGATCTCCTCGAGATTTGTGATGGTGCATCCCCGATGTACACGCTTATAAGATCTTGATTTTATTAATATATACATAAAAATGTATTTCACTTTCAAAAGATAATGCTGATATTTTTAATGTGATGTTAAAAATTTGAGTGTTATGTATATAATTTATATTAATGTTTGGGTGTTAAATATGTGACTACATATGTGAAATATCCGCAAGTCTTGGTATGTTGGTGACGGGGTCACTGTAAGTCCCCTCAGGTCAAAAGTTCAATTCTAGGCGAGTGTTTTGAAATTTTACACATGATGCGGGCTCTCATCATCGTGCCAAAAAGCGAATGAAAAATCAAGAGTTGGATTTTCTTTTAATATATATATATATATATATATATATATATATATATATATATATA
>JXCR01148531.1:211618-247959 GCA_002079205.1 Phalaenopsis hybrid cultivar | reverse complement strand
TAGATGATTTTGGTCATTTAAGATGTAATTAACTATAGGGGCTTGCCCTTATAGGAAGCATGTCCGAACCCAGCTTAATATAAACCCTATTTAATCTTTTATATTAAATAGGGGAATTTGTCGGCAAATACAAAGGTTTCGCAGACCAAACAGACGTCATACTTTCCTTAGTTTATTCGATCGAGCCTCATCCTCAAGTCTTGTGTTTATCCTTCAGGGTAGATACATGATCTGAGTTACAGTGCTCTTTCATTTTAAACTATGAAAAATATGGGGGCCGTTTGATTTCATACTTCAACGTCCTTCCGAAGCGGGCGACGGGACTTCGATTACGGCGACCGACAACTTCTTACGGGCAACTCCCCACAAACCAACCTGAAATAACGTCGACAAACACTGGTTCTTCTAAGAAATTTAATGTCAAGATCAAGGAAAGAAACATCAATGTTTGAGCCTTGGATAATAGGTTTCTAAGAATCTAATTCTTCCCTAAAGGTTTTGTTATGTCATTTTGTTTTTGACAGTTTGTTTTGTTCTATTTTTGTCATATGTCATTTGTTTTGTTTTTGTTTTGTTATTGTTATATTTTGTTTATGTCATTTGATTTTGTCGTTTCGTTTTGTTGTTATGTTATTTTGAGGTTTTGTTGTCGTTGTTTTGTTGTTTTTGAAGTTTTGTTATTGTTTTGTTGCATTTTGTTGTTTTTGAAGGTTTTTTTTGTTTTGTTGTTTTTGAAGTTTTGTTGTTATTTTGTTGTTTTATTGTTTTAAGGTTTGATGCGCTTTTAGTGTGTGTTGTTTTTCTGCGTGTTTTATATCAATTTAATTCCCCTGAGACAGCGTCAAAAACTTGATTAGACTCGAAGATACACAGTAATTTAGCTTTCAAAAATATGACAAAAAACTTGACCCAATTTATATTAAGTATTTAATGTGCAAAATTTAAATGTTATATAAAATATATAAATCAGTTCACCCACTATAGGTTCTACGTAAGTGCACGTATTGCTTCAAGTAATATAGGACTTTCCTTAAAAACCTCAGTATCGATCCCACGAAGAAGCGAGATAAGAGGTCCTTAGTCAAACTCTAGTCTACTACTATTAGTCCTTAGTTTGGAAGATTGATTTAAGTGGCTTTTATAACAAGTACTCCTAAATGTAAGTCCTAAGTTTAAAACAACTAATAACTATTCCTAAATAAAAATTTTAATTCTAAAGATAACCCTTTTTAGAAGAATTGGTTTGGAGAATTTTGAGATGTTAAAAACTGTTATTCTTATGTAGTGAATTGGATTAAATAAATAAGATGCATTAAATATTGCATGTGCCAAATAGGAGCAGTTTTAATTATCTACATTAGTCAAGTGTTATAGAGAATCGTTGGCTAATCTTAGGCTGGGAGGATACTGGTTCTCACTCCAAAGCTCTCACTTCCCTTCCCCTAAAGGCTAACTCTCACTTTAGTTCTTAAACACTAAGACCAATTTGGAGATTTTAGTCTGTCACCCTAGAATCTTCAATTCTTTGCCTAGTAATATATATATTTCCCTATTTATTTGCACTCAACCCCAATGAACCTCACCATTCATGGAATTTGAATGTGGTTCCATTTTTTTGAGGATTACACCACCCTCTCTGGTCTTAATGCGATTACAATGAATTTTAACACTAAAATGGGCCCTTATTGCTAAACTTTCAAAAGTAAATTTAGGAAAATTAAAACTAAGACGTTGTGACGGAAAGTTCAAATTTAAGAAAGCATCATTCCCCTTTACAATGAGTATATAGATTGTGAAGAAATTAAAATCATTTGAATATATATATATATATATATACTATTTTGTGTCAAATAAAAGCAATCATATTCTTTACCGTCTTCCAAGTGCATAAAGAACATTGACTAATCCAGAGTTTGGTCTCTAATTCCTCGGTTAGGCTGGGAGGATACCGCCTGCCACTCCAGAGCTCCCACAACTCCCTCTCCTGAGGGCTAACAATCTCGCATCAGTTTCCAATCAACTGGACCAAATTGGAGATTTTAATCTGTCACCTTATAATGTCCAATTCTACATCCAACAAAGTATATTTATCTATTTATTTGCACCAACTCCATGGATGAAATACTCTCCCATGAAATCAAATGTGATTCTTCCCATGTTGTAGAAATTATAGTCATTTCGGAACATATGTTTCTCAACACATTTTAACATTTCAATTGGCCAGATTGAAAAGTAAATGAAGATCAGAGTTCAAATCATCACAAATTATTGACATTTTAAACCAAATGAAACAAAATCAATTCTCACAAAACTATATCTCAAAGTAGGGAGAATGATAAAGAAGACTACTCAGAATTCATGAGAAGGATACGACAAAACACAAATTTCATATATAAAAACAAGTTTACAAAATAAAAGAAATAAAAGACACAACCTATCTTACAATCTTTCCCAAGAAAACTCCAGGAAGTTCTCTCCGAGCCCTTATCTCTTTACAAGCACTCTCAATTCTCTCTTAGAAGTATAATGAAGAACAAATCTCTCACCTTCCCTCTCCTTTACAATCCTTGAAGAAAATCTTTAATCCTTTGACTTTCTCACTTTCTCTCTCTCCAACTCTCCTTCTTTCCTTCACTCCACACACACCTCGCCACTCAAAAAATCTATCCTTTTTTATCAAAGGCTATGACCCTCCAAAAAGAATTCAAAATTCCCTCTAAAATTTTGCCCAAAAGTTAACTCTTTTGAATTCAAAAGACATGTCCATTGATCCATGAGACATATCCCTTCATAAAAGAACCTTCCAAAGTGTCTAGTTGCATTAAATTACTCCAAGAGGTGTTTAGAACAAGTTTTCCTTTAGAACAAAATTCATCTCAAATCACCTTAATCCTCAAAAAGTTATCCCTGACGCATCTGGCGCAAAATCTTGCGCATCATGCACAAACTCTCTGTCAAATGGCGCATTTGGCACCAATCCGGCTCATCATGTGCCAGTTTACTAAAGACCTTGTTGTTCTGGGTTTTGGCACATCCGGTGTCAATCCGGTGCATCTAGTGTCAATCTAGAACATCATGTTCTAATCTGGCGCATGATGCGTCAGAATTCGAAAAATCGTTATTTTTGCTCTAAATTTCGTTCTTTTTGCTACTTTTGTTCTAAATGTTTAAAATTGATAGAACTGCAACAAAAACATGAAAATACCCTTCTTTAAAGTGCAATATTACTAAAAATGAGCATAAATATATACTTAAAATAACATATTATTTTAGTGTATTAATATCTCATAGCTCCTATGGGCACAATTCTTCCAATTCTAGGTCTGGACAGAATCCATGGGGTATCTTGTTGTTATCCATTCTTCTTAGTGAAACAGAAACTCTGCGGTGCCGCACTCCTGAGATGTAATGCTTTGCAAAATCAGCTCTATTTCCTTTCAAAATAAAAACTAAACCCACTTGCGGTGGAATTTCAATAGATCCTCAGAATTCTCCAGGGCCAACAATATCAATTTTTTTTCCAAATAGAATATTTCTCTTACTTGTAAAGGACATTGTGCAAAAGGGCCTAACAAAATCACAATGGTAAATATATAGAAGAAAGCAGTCTCCTTCCTCATAGATGTTGATTATGCAACTATTTGGGATGCAATCTACAGGTAATATGCTCCACCTGACCATTCTCTTAATCATACTTTTTATCTTGGAAGGCAGAGGATCCACCTCATCATATCTTAGGATACTCGGGGGGTTCCTTAGCCTATCCTTTCTTTTAGCATTAACCACATTGATTTGTAATTCTTCCCTTGCCCCTCATCCATTTTTGAGGCTCTGACTAGGTCTTCTTTAATAACAGGTCGTCTCGACCTCCGTCTTTCAAGTTGAACATGCAATCGAGAATCCTTCTCTCATCACTTTCAAAAAAAACCCCTGTGTGTAGTTCCAGACCTTCTAGGATGTTAACAAATTTCCTCTGAATTTCCTTATAAAACTCAAATTCTCTTTTCTTGACTTTGCTCATCCTTTCTAATTCCACGGTAGGAATCCTTTACGATCATCAGGGCTGCTCCCCCATTTCAATCTCTGTGGGAAACTCTATCTGTGTCAGCTCTATATACAGTGGGATGTATGACTCGGTATCTTACTCCTCGGCCTCTTAGCACCATATGTTGGCACTTGTATACTCTTTGAAGGCACGGTAACGCTTCAAATGGAGGACGTTACATCCTGCGCACTCCACAAATTCCCCTACTATTGATCCTTATTATGGAATCTTGGCGTTACACATTGGGAAACTTGGGCAAAGCTCATCTAGAATCTCTAGCAGTGTCGGCTCTATGACAAACTCTGACTCATCTTCCATTACGAGCAGACTGGTAGAAGTTTCCCTTATGCATGGATAATAGAACCCCTCCTGAGGAATCGACGTAAGTATCACCTCTACTTCTCTTATACATCTTCTCTCCTGACATAGGCAAGTTTTATGCTTATGGCGGTTGGTGTTACAACGCTGTGTCCTTCTAAGCGGTGCATCTGATACTCTTTCTTCATCGGCACTGACCAAGTTTCCTATCGGTGCGGTGATCATGGACTGTAAATGGCTAGTTCCTTCCATTAGATATTTTAGCTTCCCTGCTTTCTTCCTCTTCAGTGAGGAGTCTTCTTTAGTACTAATTTTGAGCAGTGATGGTAAACCTTCTATCTTCCGGTGGTTGACTATGCTCATCAGTGGACCCTCGCAGTCTACATTAAACTGACCGTAGTTTAGGTAAAAGTTCACGATGACACACCGGGTTAATATTCCTTCATTTAGTGCAAGATTCAAACTGTTTTTAAAGGTAAAAATTTGCTTCTGCTCCGACATTTTTCTGTAGAAGATAGAAAAACATCAATGTGTTGAAATTCGGAGCGAACAAGAATAATAACAAATTAGTTATTAAATGAACTTTGAATTTATACAAGTGCAAGTCTTTTATTTAATTAATTTAATTTAGTGAAATTTCAAAATTAAAATGAACGAAATTAAGGTAGGCAAATTCAAATTTTCATCTTGTTGAGGTTAATTCTATTATTAAATTTTGAACCCAATCACAAACACTGACCAAATAAACATCCCAGAACAAGTAGCATTTTCAAAAATTCATTTCAAGCAATATCTTGTTGTGTAGTATATCTTTGAATATCAGTCATTAATTGATAACATAGGACTTTCACATTGAAAATCCACCAGCTAGTAAGATCCTCCTAAATAAACCTTTTCTAAGATAAATGGTCCCTCCCAAGTTGGTTCAAATTTTCCACCTATCTTGCAATGTGCAAGAATAGCTCTTTTGAGAACGAGTACAAGGTCACCAACTTTGAAAGCCCTCGGGCAGACCAACTTGTCATGAGCCTGCACCATCCTTGCTTGATAGAGTTCTAAATTCTACTGTGCTTATAATCGTTTTCCCTCAAGACCTTCCAACTACCTAAGTGTGAGTTTTGTACTTTCTTCTGTTGTGATATGATTGGTGGGAGCGACTCTGAGGGACAGTATCTAAACTTCTAACTGTAGTAAAACCTCGGACCCATATATAAGAGCGTAGAGTGATCATTGAGTGGGAGTTCTGAACATCGTCTTGTAGGCCTATAAAGCTTCCAAAAATTTATCATGCCATCCTCTTTTATTCTTGTCCAATGTCTTCTTTAAAATTTGCATGAGCATTTTGTTGAAGGCCTCAGCCAAGCCGTTTGCCTTGGGATAGTAAATTGTAGAGTATGTTCAATCTATTCCATGTCGCTTGACAAAGTTGTTGATCTTAGTGCTCTTGAAGGCTGACCCATTATCTAAAATAATCCTTCGTAGCACACCAAAATGGTAGACAATCTGACTCTTGAAGAATTGAAGAACATGTTGTGTTGTAAACTCCCATAACAACACTGCTTCTGCCCACTTGGAGAAGTAATCCATAGTTACAAGAATAAATATGTGTCACTTATAGGATGGAGGGTGTATTGGACCTACTATGTCTGCTCCACAACACTTGAATGGCCACGAGGCAATGGTGGGATGTAGCACATTTTGCGGTTGGTGTAAGACCACCCCATGAAATTAACACAAAGGTGACACTTTCTGGTTGTATCCATAAAATTGAATATCATTAATATTCATTTTCATCTTTGGCCTTGACTGGTGAGCTCCACACAATCTGACATGTACTTCTTTAACGATATTTTGTGCTTCTGCTATGCTCAAACATCACAGCCACATCTGATCGAACGACCTTCTATAGAGGACTATCCCTCACTAGAGCATACGACATAGCTCTTCTTGTGATGTGATATTCTTCACACTTGTCTTCTGGTAGCTTTCCTATTTGCAAATATTCTATCAATGACTTGCGTCAATCTTCGTTAATGTCAGCTACCGAAATCATCATTTCTTCTTCTCTTCTGAGCTTGTGTAAATTTTCAAGATTGATCTATGAAAAAACCTGACATTCTTGTGTTGTAATGTCAATTGAATCCTCCGGTAGACAAGCCAATTCCTTAAAAAGTTTCATTAGAGCATCAACATGGGTGTTATCTCCCCGAGGAATCTGGTATAGAGTCACACTATGGATATGTTCTAACAACTTAATTGTGTACCGATGCCATTCTGCTAATCTTGGCCTCAAGATCATTACTGTTTGACGACTTGTTGAATGACAAGTTGTGAGTCGCCATAAATGATAATGTTTGTTATATCCATTGATATTGCCAATTCCAACCCGGTGATCAATACTTCATATTCTGCTTCATTATTTGTGGATGACTCTGTCATGTGGTAAGATAATCTCAACATACTCTGATCTAGTGTGATGAAAATCAAACCAATTCCTGCTTTACCTAGTATAATTATCTCTGATCCTTTGTCCTTTCTAGCTAATTAAGCTCGATCAAAGTACATTTCACAATGTCTGTCATTGGACTGTTCCACTTGTAGTATCTACTCATCTGGTAGCTTATCATTGAGAGGGGACCCAACTGGAAGTGGGCGTGTTGTGAGAAAATCTGCTAGAATCTATTTTTTAATAGCAATAAGGGGTACGAAAGTTATATCAAATTGCAATAAAATCATCAATCACATTGCTAGACGTCCGTAAAGTGTTGGTCAGGTCATCAAATATTTCAATGGATTAACTTTCGAAATAAGGGTTTCCTTATGAGAAAGCATGCAATGTCTAAGCTTCTAGGCAGCAAAAATCGAAGCTAGAAAATGTTTCTTAATAGGCAGATACTTTACCTCCGTCGGTATTAGACGTCGACTCAAGTAGTAGAGTGTGTTTTCCTTACCCTCATCATTGACCTGAGATAACATGGCTCCGAGAGAGTCATCTAAGGCCATGGTATAAAGTATCAAAGGTCTTTTCGGGATATGAGCTACCAAAATAGGAGGTGTCATTAAATATTGCTTAATGTTCTCAAAAGCTCGCTGTCATTTATCTTCCCTAACAAATTTTTCATCCTTTCTAATGAATACTGAGAAGGGCTAACACCTACCTAAGAGATTAGACATAAAGCGTCTCAGGTATGCCAATTTTTCTTTAAAGCAACATAGTTGTTTCAAGGTTTTGAGAGGAGGCATTTCTAAGATAACTTTAATCTTATATAGGTCGATCTCGATTCTTAGATGACGAACAATATATAATAAAAATTTCCTAGAGGTGACGCTGAAGGCACACTTTAAGGGATTCATCTTAAGATTGTATTATCGCAATTGTTTGAACACAATCCTCAAATCAAACAAATGGTCTATTCTCTATTTAATTTTGATCTTTAAATCAGCATTCCACTTGGTTGTGAGTGAGTTCATCAAATATCATCATCATAGCTCGTTGATATGTTGCTCTGGTGTTCTTTAACCCGAATGACATTGCTATGTAGCAGAAAATCCCAATCGACATTCTGAAAGCTGTAAGTACTACATCTTCTGGAGCCATCTTGATTTGATTGTAACCTGATGATCCATCCATGAAGGAGAAAATCTAATGTGTAGAAGCGATGTCCACATCAACTCTGATATCGATAATAGAAACTCATCTTTTGGATACGCTTTATTTAAATCCTTGAAGTCGACACAAATAAGGATTTTTCCATTCTTTTTCTTAACTGGTACAATGTTGGCTAACCATGTGGGGTATTGCTCTTCTCTCTCAAAATTAGCATCTATTAACTTCTTTACATCAATAATAACTTATTGCTATATCTCGAGGCACATTCTTCTGGGAGCTTATTTCACTTGATTCATATCTTTATCTACCCCAAGCTTGTGCACTGCAACTTCTGCTGATAGCCATGTCATTTCATTCACTTGATTCATGTCTTTAAATTCTGACAATAACTTCATTAATTTGGTAGATTCTTCCTCACTGAGTAGAGGACTTATGATGGTTGGTTGGGGCTTCTAGGTTTACTTCTTTCAATTCATCAACGATTGACTTAATTTCTTCTTCAAATTTTGGTGAAGCATCTTCTATCAACTGATCTTTGATGTCATCCTCCAGATCGAGGCAATCCTCTTCCAATCAACTAGTAACAACCATGAACATTTTCGAGTCATCGACTGGTCTTATCGTACCAAATCTGAGACCTTCTTTCAAGTTACGAGTTCGACTTTTAACATTCCACAATTTCTTAAGGAGTTTTAGCTTATCCTTTGGTATTTGATTTGACACATATCTTTACTGAATTAACTTTTGTACACAAGAAGAAAAGTAACCAAAAGATAATTCCATTTAATCATTAGAATTCTCTTCCAAATTTACATGATTTTTAGAACTAGTAGAAGGAGAAGCATAGTAAAACTTGATTGGCTTCAAACCAACTCTATGGACTTCCTTGACCTTTAAACTCTCAACCTTTTGAGGGTGGATTGGAGTAAGGGTCATGGCATTCACGTAGTGGTTGATACGATCATAAATTGACTCATATTCACTTTTCTCTAAAGATTCCAAGGAAATCTCGAACTGAGTCTTCTTCTATTTTTTTCATCATTATTTCTTCATCAGAAATTTCTTTCACATCAAGGTTATTTGTCAGCCTAGTCCTTTCAACAATCATGTTGGTTCTTTCTCGTCCACGTCCTCAGCCTTGATCTCGGGTGTATGGGATAAAAGAACCTCTACCAACTCGTTGTAAAGAAATGGTACTTGATCGTTGAAGCAGAGTTGAATGCCCTTCCTCTTATGATTTTTCTGGATCTTCCACCTCATTTGACACAATTTCACGAGAAAAGACAATCTTCATTGAAGGTGCGTAGTAGGCGGCATCTTCGTGGATGCCCACTTCATGAACTGAGAATGGTTGTAAATCCCATTTGATGCAATGTTCTTATTCTTCCTTGAAATACTTGATACATCGATGTAGTGATGATGGAACCATGTTATGCTCGTGAATCTATGGTCGACCAAGTAAAGCATTGAAAGAGGTCTCTGCGTCGATGATATGAAATTTTGTGGTTGATAATAACACTCCAAATTTCATTAACAACGTAATTGATCCAAGGGATCTTTCTCCCTTATGGTTAAATCCTTATAACATCATCTTATCAGTTGTATGCTCCTTAGCATCAATATCCAAGTATGCCAATGTTTGTAGACTCATTAAGTTGAGTGACGCTCCCAGGTCTACTAAAACTCTTAACAACACAAATTTGTTGATACTAACGGAGATGTAAAGAGGTTGGTGGAGCAACAAGTCTTCATCTGTGAGTGGTTGGTGGTGCCGAGCAATAAGTCTTCATCTGTGAAGATTATCCCAGGCTATTCCTTTAACGAACAAACTTCATCCGAGGATATGCTGACCAACTGAGTTAACCAAATCCCAGAGTCAAGTAAAGCACTAACCAAATACTCTCTCATCTCCTTTCACAAGATCAGAGTGTCGTAAAAGCTTAGTTTGGATGACAACCTCCAAAGATGAACTAGTAAGTTATAATCTACTTAATACAATCCTCAAATCTTTACTTGGTTATGCGTCTCTTACACTGGCGGAGGTGGCTCTTCTCGAGTGGCTATTTGCTTTCTTTTATACATTAGAGATGTTCTCAGGGGTAATTTCTTCCCACTTTTCAAGTTAACCTCTGTGATCTCATCTTCTTCTTCTTGTGATGTTGTTGGAAAAACTTCCAATGTTTCATCTACATTAGAGAAATCTAAGTTGATGGCAAGTGGTGCACCATGGTACTTGATGACTGGTTCCTCACTCTCAATGTTATCCTAACTGGTGTTATCGATATCTTCCTCGTTCTCATCGGCATGTTCATCGGGCTTTAATACGATTTGATGATTGGTTTGGGAATCAAGAACAAAGTTATATTGGCTAAAGTTAGTTACGTTATCATAAGAGACAGTTAGAATGTAGCCGAAATCATAATCATTAAATTCAAACGACCCCAATGGGGCAAATAGATAATCACACATGGTCAGGGGTTGGAGGATTTTCTTCCTTGAATTTGAGACAACCTATCTAACAGAGGCAACCCTTATCTTACCCCTCACGCTATTGACCTTCATGATGACTTTCTTCTTCTTCTTCTCCTGCTATGGTGATTTCTTTGGTGAAATCTCTAACTCGGATTGGGCAAGCTGTAGACTCTGGATGGCTATCTGCACTTAAGCAGTTTGAATCTGGTCCAGTATCTTCTTAGATGATTTGCTCCAAACTGTGCTTCATCCATCTTTCCCTGAATATGGATCTATCTGAGTTATTAGCGAGGTCAAAATCATATTTACAGAACCTCTCTCAGGTTCTTTTAAATATTCTGTCAGGATTGTTGTATTTTCTTCTTTAAAATTTCTCTCGAGCCACTCCATGAAACTGAAACAACCCTCTATTGTGTGTCCCAACATCCTATGATAAGGGTAGAAATTGGGATGAATCTTCTTGTCAACTTCCTCTCGCTTCTTTGGCTCTAGAAATCTAAATTTGGGCTTCTTCATTAATTCCTGAATATCTTTAGCACAACTTCATCTTTGTAAGAATACACTCTTTTCATTA
Organism: Phalaenopsis hybrid cultivar; assembly: GCA_002079205.1. Taxonomy (NCBI): domain Eukaryota; kingdom Viridiplantae; phylum Streptophyta; class Magnoliopsida; order Asparagales; family Orchidaceae; genus Phalaenopsis; species Phalaenopsis hybrid cultivar. The sequence goes on along the minus strand of JXCR01148531.1, from coordinate 236,940 downwards.
TTTCTGAAAAAGTTGGACCCCGTCTACCATTTGCCTAGTACGGTCCTCTCTGGTATGACTGTTGGCTAGACTGGTCATACTGGTGTGTCAGCTGCTACTGTTGAGGCTGCATATGTTGTGGCAGTAGCAACTATTGGGAACTCTGATGAGAATACTCGGTTGGAATCCTCATCGACTGCTTCCATTTATCAACTGTCGGTACTGTCCCAGACTTCTTCTCAAATAGCTAGCTAGTCTGGACCTGTCAGCCTTTTCCTGGGACTCCATGTGCTTGACTTTTTCTTGTAGACTACTGGTCTTGCTTAGTAGTTTCTCGAAGAACTTGATGGTGAGTCCCTTAAGCATGAAAGCTACTAGACCATGAATGCTTTTGAGTAGAATCTCAATCGCATGTTGTTCTTATAGCCGATGGTCGCATTTCATGCTTAGGTTTCTCCACCTCAAGATATAATCTACCAAAATCTCGTTACGCTTTTACCTTTCCACTCTGAGATCTTCAATGGTAACATGATTTTGTGCTCCAGCAAATCTCTTTAGGAATAAGTGCTCCAACTCGGTAAATGTCTTTATTGATTCGTTGGGCAACTCTGCATACCAATCGAATGTGATCCCTGATAGGCTGCTGACAAATTGACGGAAGAGAAAGGCTTCATTACTTTTGGTATTGCAACAACTGGCTCAGAAATGGGCTATATACTGGCGAGGATTTCTAGTCCCATCGAACATCTTAAATTTTAGTGACACAAAACCCTTAAGGTAGGGCACGACATCGAACTCCTCCGAGTAGGGTCTACCTAGATTGGGTTAAGGCCTCCCAAACTTGTTGTTTGACCATCAGCTTGATATTCTTCTTTGGTATTACACTGGGTGGAATCCTTCTTTTGTTGGTCATCTCTGTTGGCAGAAGCAACTTCTCTCTTTTTGTCAATAATGTGTATAATCTCAGGTTGATTGCTCTCTAGCAAAGCCATCTGCCACGATTGTGATTACCCATGCATTGTGGTCATGGCGATCATGGCAGCAAACATTTCCTCCATTCTCTTCTCCATCTGACTAATCTGCTCGTCTCTTAGCAAAACTGTCTTACACAAATCATCAGCGGTGTTTTCTTCTATAGATGATTTGGCTTCACGCGTGGATGTAGCGACTCTAGTCTCGATGACATTAATATCCATAAAATCTTCATTGAGGTAATCATTAAAATCAAAATTTTCATCATCCGTAGCTACTCCGTGTTCTTTAGCTAATTAAAAAATCTCAGCTCTGAGATTTTTAACTTTTTCTTCAATTATTCTTTTCTGGATTATCTTGTGATCTTGAAGACTCACCTGAACATCCTTCCTTTGTACATCAGACTCAATAACGATGGTTGCAATGAAACCTGATACTTCATACACTTGCTTCATTCCACAAACTTTCCCCATAGGCTCATCAAACTGTAATAGTACAACAACTTTGGGTGCCCATACCTTCTTTTCCAATGGTGATGTCTTGAGACAGGGTGTCTCAACAGAGGCCTCGTTGCGTTGAAGAAATGAATGCTCCCTGCAATGGGGACCAAATACAACACCGGGAAAGTTCTTTACTCTCTCCTTTTTCATAACACTCTTATAAGAGACAATGGTAATATCCTCAGACCCAAACGTGACTTGTCCAGTCGACGTCCTACAGACCTTACAGCGCAGTGGTAATAAAATCGGTGGTAGTGATGGCAGTATCAACTTGGCTTCCTAAACAAAATCTAATGGGAATGGGAGATGTCAAAACTTCATCTAATTATTGAGATTGTTGGGCAGATCTAACATCCTTCAAAATTTCTTTTTTCATCCAGGAGGATACCGCGCATCTCAATCTATGAAATACTGTACAAACTTTGGTGATAGGAGTGGGTTTCCCCTTCTTCTCATCACGACCACAAAGTAATGTTAAAGTAGTAGCAATCTTCTGAAAACTTTCATACCCATTTGTACCCATTAATGGGTAAAACCTACTCCCTCACAGAAGCGGAGAGGTTTCAACCAATTTGAGTTCCTGCTGGTGTGGAATCTCATCAACAGATATTTTCTTTGGAACTCGTGCTTTAGTAGCTTTATGAATCCTTCAACTACAATTTATTCTCTGTGATCTGGTTAATGGTATGTACTTTAAACTAGACCCAGTTTCAAATACTGATGGCGGGGCGGTAAATCCTTCAATTATATCTTCAACAATCATAACCTTCTTTCCTTTGACAGACGACACGGTAGGCACAATGATAGTGAATCCAACTATAGTAGGTATAACAACTCTTGAGTGGGCAGACGAGAGAACAACGGGCTTGACGGGTGTCAGGGTAGCAGTAGTCTTCACCTTCTTACAGGAAGGGAAATCTTGAGGACAGTTAAGGTTAAATTCAATAGACAGCTCCTGTACTTTCATGATAACAAACGGGGCATTTCCAAGTACGATCTTGAGTTTGTCAAATCTGGTTCCAAACCTGATGGTGGGAGTGACATTGCAAGCATCGCGACTAGTCAGCAAGTTGCAGGAGAAAGTGAGCATCAAAAACACCATTGCAGCAGCTTCAAAAAGAAAGTTCTAGGGTTATTATTTGTCCAATACATTGTTATTCTAGTGCAAACATTAACAATTAAGAAGGGTCATTTTGTGGACTGGACAAGTCTTTCTTATTTTTATTTAATTTTAGTTTATGAAAACTTTAAGATTTAGTAATGTAATTTAAAATTTTGGAAAACTTAATTAATTAAATGGGAAAGGTTAAAAAGAATGCAATGATTCGATTTAATTTGCAAAACAACAAACAAAACTAGAAAAGATACGAGGAGAAGGGTAATGTTTAAGAGCCAGCGCGGGGTTAACTTCACAACGCACATCACCGAGGTGAAACTAGTTCACCAACACACCTATCGGAAGTCCGACACCACACAGAGATAAGAGTTCTAATGAACTCCAAGACCTCTCTATTCAAAGATGATTGAAAAGACAGTCTTGAAGTCTGAAAGAGTTGATCGTACTTAGTTAAGAATGAAATGGGTGAAGCATGTAAACGGAAGAAGGGTAATCTGTTCTATAAGGGACATGGACACATTACCAATGTATGATGACAAGACTCTCTCATCACAATGGAGAGAGAAACTGTCCCCAACGGAGTCGCCAGAAGCTGTCGGTCGTTAAGAGTTGAGGAATTATCAGTCGTCGGAGTGGATATTCCAACACCATGTTAAATTTAATATATGTATATATAATATTGAAAAGTATTATTTTTAAGTTTTGAAAATACGAGACCGAACTAATCCTATATTCTCAATAGTCTAAATAAACGAGCCTAACATCACTAGCAATGCATCCATCACAAAGGGTATACACACTACTTACTGGTGAAGGCTCGATTAAATAAACTAAAGAATGTATAACATCCGTTTAAGTCTACGAAACTATTTTTTATGTTGACAGACAAGTTCCCCTATTTAATATGAAAAAGTTAAATAGGGTTTATATTAAGCAAGGTTCTTCAAGTTACCTATAAGGGCAAGCCTCTATAGTTGATTACATCTTAGATAACTGAAGTCACCTAGAAAACTCTTAATTTAGATCAAGGAATATTGTCTTCAAGAATTTCAAGCTGTAGGACTTTTCAAGGATCATAAAAAGAGGTGTGAAGTGGGAATGGATCAAATTTGGAACATTGTTATTTTAGAATCCAAAGGAAGAAGAACTAGGGGATGTCATGGATCTTGAGGAGAACCTCAGTGACTTCCAAAGCTATCTTATGGTTTGGCTTCAATTTCAAGAAGAAAAATTATTTAAATGTTATATTCTGTCAAATTTATTAGTTAAGGCTTATATTTGTGTGAGATGATTGTACAAATACCCTGAAAGATGTGAGAATTTATGTCGTGATGAGCGATAACCCCAGAATCCTAAAATGAGCTAGGGATTATATTGCACAACATGGTTTTGCAAAGGCCTAAATATGAGTTGAGGATTTATGTCGCACTAGGTAGACGGCCTCGAAATCCTATGGATTGCTATTTAATTTTAAGGAAAGATGTGCGATTGTAGATCCTTGTGCTATCGTCGATCCTCGTGTTGTTGAAGGATGCCCACAAAGTTAGCACCAATCTCCTAAATGAAGTAGCAGCCCTAAAGGCTAAAGGTTTAAAGGTATAAATGACAAGTTTAAACTCCATCATGGTGGTGGTGGGGGGGGGGGGTTAAAGTTGATTAGAGTGAGACAGATCAGAATCCCACAGTTCCCTCATTCTGGTATCACTATTTTTGTTTAAATTTACTTAGCTTAAACAAGTTGTTATACTTATTTAATCTAGGGAGATCTTGTTAGCAATCATGGGTTATCTCCTCTAAGGGACTTCCATAAATTCAGAAGGTCATTTTAATTTTAGTGATATTTTAAAGGATTTATGGTTACATTTGAAATAATTTATTTTAGATTTTTGAAAATGTTGATTAATTTTTGAAAATGGTTTTGATTTTTGCAAGTAAAGTGCATAACAAAGTAGTTATAATATTTTACAACAAAAGTAGATTGCATAAAGTAAAATGATAGAAATTAAATAACACTGTAAAAGCGAACCCGTTATCTTCTCGAAATTCTAACTGAAAGATTAGCTTTTACAGTATGTATATAATTTTGCAGAAACTTTAAATAAATTGTAAGAGTAGATGAAGGTGTAGTTTTGGAACCCTCAACCATGGCTCAGTGAGCCTCGAAAGATTTTAGTGGATGATTTTCTAGAACAAAAATATAATAAGTTCAATCATCCTTGAAAATATTAGAGAGATTCCAAAGTATTTGGGGAATGACCCTAAACAAATTTTAAAATTCCTTGAAACGTTTCAAGTTCAGTTTGAACTTATTCTATTATTTCGTTAATCATCCCAAGATCGAATTGGAATTACCCCATTACTCAGTGAACCTTAACATTTTAATTATTTCAAAAATGAGAGAAACTAAATAGTCACTTAGCATTTCATTTGATGTTATATGAGTGGCTGCTCCAAAGTGACAAACTCAAGGTCATTAGGGATTTTAATACCTCAAGTGTTTGAAAGTGTTTATCAATTAATTTAGTCCATCTTTTCTAATCCCAATTAAGATAATTCTTACATATCAAACCTAGTTCACTATTAGACCCTCATAAGTTCAATTTTCAAAGCAAATTTAAGATAATTAAATATTAAAATGAGATTTTAATGCTCCATAACATCAAACTTAGCATTCAATTAGTGGGCTTTAAATGAGTGAATTACTATCTTCATAAATTAAGTCCATCACTTTAAGATCATCCTATTGAATTGACTTCCAAGTCATGACAATTATCAAGATTACAATTTTACCCTTATCATGAAAATGTGACAAGTTGGTTTCTACCTCTTAACTGATTATGTTGCAATCTCCCAAGGGATTTTAATTATAATCAATATTACACATTTACCCTTTGATTAATTATAAAATTTAATTAAGGCATTAAAAATCCAAAATTAACATTTTGCCCCTAGGGCTCCATATCTTATAACTTATCAAATAAAACCCAAGTGACCTTGAAATTTCCATGGAGGAACTACATCATGAGTTAATTAAAATATCGGAGAAGAAAAATGTGGTCTTTTAGATTTTTATTTAGTTTATATAATTATTTTAATTCAAAATCAAGATTTTTCAAAATTAATTTTTTTAATTAATCAAAATAAGATTTTTCAATATTAATTTTTTTAATTAATCAAAATAATAATTTTTTTTTTGTAATGGGAAAATTATTAGAGGTTCACCTAGGTCAGATGAACACTTAGGCAAAATTCCATGATTTTTCAAATTACATTTTAATTATTATAATTATTTTAATGAAAAATTAGGAAAACTACATTTTTAATCATTTAAAATTTATTTTTAACTTAGAAAAATTAGAGAAAATATTCTAAAAATTCTAAAGTGATCAGGAAGTAGTTAAGAACATTTTGAACTATTTTTATATTTTTTAAAATTTTAATTATTTTAAATTATTCTTTTTAATTCAAAATATAGCTTCAAATAATGTATTTTCTAAAAAATAATTTTATTTTTCCTAAGTGCCTCTGATCACAAGGAACTAAAAAAACCACTTTTCATAATTTTTCTAAGTTTATTTAATTTAATATAATTATTTTTGTACAAAAATGTAATTTTTCTTAGAAAATCAACTTTAGTACTTCAAATTAATAAAATAGATTTCAAATTTTTAGAGTGATTCAATATGCTTTTTATACACAATGTGGAAATGATTTTATTAATTTTTAATTAAATTTTAATTCAAATAAATTAATACAAGCTATAAGCATTTAATTAACTATAGAAATGTACAAAATTATCGAAACCATTATGATATTTTTACCAAGCTCCTCTGACCACAGGAAACCTACTAAAATTCATCCCATAATTTTATAAATGGTATTTTAATTTATATAGTTATTTCAAGCCAAAATAGTCATCCAAGCTTAGAAATTAGGGTCACCTGCACAAAGATGCTCTCTGATCTTGAAAAAATTAGAGAACATTCTCTCTTTCATGGGGAAGGAACCCCCAAAGTTTCAAGCTATGGTGGATATTATTTAATCAATTAAAATTAAAATACCTCAGAGACTATTAAAATAATTAAAAATTAGAGACTCAACAAATAAGTTTTAGTTTTAGTCCACATTATTCTTCTCTGTTCATTGATCAAGAGGGTATTTTTTTTCTTTTTGTGATTTTTATATGCAAAGTTATGAATATTTGAAGTTCTCGCATTCAATTAAATCAGAAAATCCCTATTTTTCTACTTAACCGACTCAGTTACCGCGTCAACCAACGACACGTTGAGCTTTACACGTGACACTCTCTGATTCAGTGTCTCCAGCCACGTAGCTGCCTCATTAGCTCGTGATTTTCATACCAATAGTTCTTCTAGCTTCATCTCGTCCATCCATTAAATTCACGCGAGATCGAACAACTCTCCATCATCGTCCTTGATTAACCAAACTAGTAAGCTATTTAATTTCAAACCCTAAGATCTCTCTCATTACTCAATAAAATTATCTTTTATTTGTTCCTACACCTTCAACTACTTAAAGACGAGCACATCCATACACTTACATTGCTATGAAACTAAACTTTTCTTCATATGTGGTGAAATTGAGCTCAAAATTAGGGTTATAGGTCTATACCTTAGCCCAACCTTAGCCCAAGAGGTGAGGCCTTAATTGGGTGCATGTGGAAGCTTTCTTATGAGCTGGCAAACCACCTCTAAGTGTCTGTTTGAGTTGAAATAGAGTCTAGATAAGAGTTCAATGAAAAGGTTGAACGAACTTGGTCTAAGAGTGGGTTAGAGAGCTCAACAAAGGGGGATATTGACGGAGAACTTCCCTTTTTGGTCTAAGAAAGCTTTTGGAAGGTTTAATTAGAACCTTAGTGGGGTTTGTGGAATGAAAGAAAATGCCCTGGTTTTGAGCTTAGAAATTGAGCTCAAGCAAAGGAATCCAGAAGGGGAAAATGATGGGCTTGATCTTAAGAGTCCTTGAAGTGTCTTTGGAAGTAATTGGACAGAGTCTCCCCAAGTAAATTGATTAGTACTTTTTTCTTGCCATAGAAGTGGGAGTTTAAATAGCCATGGAAGTGGTGGAGCTCGGGGCTTCGGTTCAGATGCACTTAACATTTTATGTGGAGGGCTGAAAGGTACCAAATACCAATTAGGATGAGCCAGCTTAGATGGGTGAATTTGAGTGGATTTGGGTGAGAGAGCTCTCTCAGTTTGTGGTTTTTCAGCTACTGGGTCGACCACCAAGGCTAGGGGTGGTGGCCAGAGAATTCAGGGGAGCCAAAAGTGATGATTAACCCTGAATGGTTAAGGCTGATGGCAAGAGTATCTTGGATTAAGACAAATATGAGAGGAGATCTCTGAAATCAATGGACCATTGGTCCATTGCTTATATGGGGTGGGCTAGGTGGGTCTAGCCTAGTCACTAGAGTCCAAATAGTGGATGTGGTGGCTTAGGTTTGATCAATTTGATTTGGTTTGGTCAACTTTGCTACATGGGTTCAATTTTGGACATTTTGGCTTAATGTTAGGCTTGGGTCGAGCTAGTCATGGCATTGAGCTTAATTGATTGATCAACTTGGCTTGGATGATTGTCATGAATATTTTATAAAAATGATTGAGTGATTTTGAGTTGATTTGGAAGCTAAATTTGAAGGATTTTGGCTCATGGCAAATTTTGGTGCATTTGGGTTAGCCTTAGGTTTGGATTGGGCTAAGGCCTTGGTTAGACCCAATTGATGGTTCCAATTGGTCCAAGAGATTTCCATGAAGAGTTTTGAATATCAATGTCGGTCACCAAATTGGAAATTGTTGGTTGTTGGAATAAAAATCCTGACGCCTGATTTAATTTAATTTATATATATAATTTGGAAAAAAGTAGTATTTTAAATTTTGAAAATATAAGATCAGACTGATCTCATATTTTCAGTAGTTCAAATAAACGAGCCTAATACAGTAAGCAATGCATCTATCCTGAAGGGCAGACACACCACTTACTGTTAAAACACAATTAAATAAACTAAATAATTTATGACATCCATTTAGGTATGTGAAAAACAGTTTTATGTTGACTGATAAGTTCCCCTATTTAATACTGAAAATTAAATAGAGTTTATATTAAACTTGGCTCTTGAAAGTTTCCTATAAAATCAAGCCCTTATAGTTAATTACTTCTTAGATAAATTCTTGAAATTTTTCTATAAATGCAAGCCCTTATAGTTATTTATTTCTTAGATAAATGAAGTCATCTAAGAAAAATCTCGATAAAAATCTAGGGATATTACCTTCAAGAATTTCAAAGGATAGGTCTTTTCAAAGAGATCAGACAAAAACATGTGAAAGGGGAATGACTCAAATTTGGAACATTTTATTTTTTGGAATCCAAAGGAAGAAGAACTAGAGGATGTCATGGATCCTGAGAGAACCTCGGTGACTTCCCAAGCTATCCTATGGTTTGGCTTCAGTTTTGAGAAGAATCATTTAAATGTTTCATCTTGCTAATTTTATTAATTAGGGCTTCCATTCATGTGAGACGGTCACACAAATAGCCTAAAAGATATGAGGATTTAGGACTTGATGAATGAAAACCTCGAAATCCTAGGGCAAGTTAAGGCATAAATTATATAGCAGAACCATGTAAAGGCCTAAAAGAAGTTGAGGATTTATGTTGCACTAGGTGGATCACCTTAAAATCCTATGGCTTGTTGTTTAATTCTAAGGAAAAATTAAGTTGTTGTAGATCCTCTTGCTGTTGTAGAAGGCCATCCACAGAGTTAGCTCCAAGCTTCTTATTGTAGTGAGTTTAAGTATTCTGATGTGTCAAGTCTTGATGTCAAATCAAATGTTTCTTAAGGTTATGATAATTTAAATATCATGGAGGATGTTAAAGTTTATTGGAGTGACACCAGTTAGGATCACACAGTCCCCTCGTTCCGACACCACTATTTTCTTCAGATTCACTTAGTCCAATTGAATTTACTAAACCCAACTCGATGAGTTCCATACTTTTATTTAGACTATGGAAATCTCGTTAGCAACCACAGGTTACCTCCTCTGAGGGATTCCAGATCATCCGATAGAGACATTTAATTTAGTTACAATTTTTGTTTTGTTTAGAGTTAAATTTTGAGTTATTTTATATTTTGACTATTGTGGTGGTGGATTTTAATTTGTTTTGATTTCTTAATTTTAGTTTTGGTTTCAGTTTTGTGGCTATCCTTAAAGCTTTAGTTTTGATATGCAGGGTGACATTGATATCTAACATGCAATTTTATGGGCAGGAAATAAGAGGTGCGGACAAATAAAAGTAAATTACAATGCAATAATATAAAAGTGTACCTGTCGATTCTTCTCATTCCTCCACCTAAATGGTCAGTACTTGTAAAGCATATGTATAATTTTGCAGGAAAAGCAAAAAACACAGGTTTGAGGTGTGTCTACCAGATCCTATGTTATACCTGGATGGGTCTAATTTATTCATCTATGGAGATGATTTCATCAAGCAAATCATATCATGTCCAAGTGTCCTCCGAGATTCCCAAAGAATCATGAAAAGGTCCTAGGTAATACCCTAGACATTTCATAGTCCCTCGAATCGTCTCGAGTTCATTTAGGTCTTATTATTTTTCTATATGGTTCACCCAATTCATATCCTTATGATCAGTGAACCCTGATGTTTTGATTATCTCTTTAAGTGGAGTAATTATCATTTAATGTTTCACCTGTAGATTATACGGGTAAAGGCCTTTGGGGGCAATTTGGGCTTAATTAAGAAAATTAGCCAGTTTTATTTTCAAAGATGGGCTTATAGTGTTTTGAAAATGTTTCAAATTATTTATAGGTCATTTTCTAAACCTCATTAGATGAAATTTTGATTAAGCCTGATTCACCTCTAAGCCCTTAAAACTTAATGGGTAGATTTGTAATTTTTTTGAAAATTTAAATATTTATACTTTTAATTCTTATCAAGAATCATAAATCATTGTAAAACCATTAAATATGGTTTTAAGTCAATGGGTTTTGATCTTCCAAAGTCAAACCCCCAACCTCAATATCTTTTTATTTAACTGCTCTTTCAAATTTCATCAATTTAAGAAATTACAAATTTATACTTAATGAGACCAAAGTGAGCTTGGTTGCTAAATTTTATCCCTTTCATGTTTCAATCATCAAAATATGTCAATTAAGAACATTTATTATTTGGTAGGCCTAAATATTAGTTAAGACTTAAATTCCAAAATTACCATTTTGTCCTTGAGGTCTTAACACCTTATAATTGATTAATGTAAACCCAAATGACTTTAAAATTTTTATGTTACCCCACTCATGAGTTAATTAAAATATCAGAGGAGAAAATGTGATTTTTCTGAATTTATTTAATTTTATGATTATTATAATGTAAAAATAGGGATTTTTTTTTATTAAAACTCAATAATTCAACCAAAACAAAACCTCTGTCTATAAGAAAATTAATGGAGGATCACCTAGGTTAGAGGACAACTTGGACCATTTTTTATGATTTTTAGAGTTTTAGTTTAATTATTAGAATTATTTGTTTGTATTGAGTATTAATTAAATATAAAATATGATTTATGTGGAAAATTAAATTTTATATTTTTCTTAAATCTCTCTAAGGTCAGGGAACCCAAAGAAATAAATTTCATATTTTTATGGTTTTTATTTTATTTATTGGAATTATTTTAGTGAAAAATTAAAGAAATTTCATTTTAAGCCTTTAAAAATGAATATAATGACTTAGAAATTTAGAAAAATTATTTTAATTGGTCCAAAGTGGTCAGAAAACCAAATGTGATATTTTAGTGTGCTTTTACAAATCTGCAATTTTTATGATTTTTAATTAAATTTTATTTATTTAAATATTAAAAAATGACTTAATAAAGAAATATTTATTTTAATTCCACTTTTATTTTTCTTAGGTTCCTCTGATCATAAGGAGCTCCCAAAACAAATTTGGTGATTATTTGATTTATATTTTAAATATTATATTTATTTTAGTGTCAAAAATGCAATTTCATTTAATTAATCCGTTTTAGTGGTCAAATTAATTCCAATTGACTTGAAATTTTTATGAGGAGTTCCCCTGACATTAAATTATGTTGGAGAATAATTTTTATGCCATTTAATTTTTTATTTTGTTCAATTTAAATATATTTCATTCTTTAGGGGTTGGTGACAGTTAGGGTTATTTGCCTAGCTATGATTTCGACCAAGACCGATTTTGGGTGTCGAACAAGTCTATGCTAGGGTAGTATGGTGATGGTGCTTTTATGGGGGATCTTCTTCTTTCACTCAGAGGCTGGTGTGGGTGCAATTATTTTGACTTTGGTGTACTGTGGAGTTGTGGGGGATTATGCCCTGGTTCGAGCTGATTTTTTAGCTCCAAAACTGAGCTCAGGCAGTGGGATTAAGGGCTGGAAGATAATTGTGTTGAACTCAAAAGGTCTTGAAGAAGCTCTGGGAACAATTTTACAGAGTCTCCCCAAGGAATTTCAACAACTCCCCTCTTGGCTGTGAAGGGGGCATTTAAATAGGAGGAGCTATGATGGCTCTCAGGCCATGGAGGGTAGAAAGGCTGCAATGTCCAATTGGATAGGTGCCACCTAGATGGGTTTAATTTTGGGTTTTGGTTTAGGTGGGGTTCTTGGGTTTGGGTTTTCGGGCAGCCAAGGTGGCTAGCCGGCCAGACTCAGGTGGCCATCCTACTAAGGATGATCAGTGGTGGGCTAATGTGCAGTCAATTTGGTTTATTCCTGAGTAAGGGTGATTAATTGAAGTAGAAATTTTTTGGGCTAGGTTGGGTCAACCAGGGGTCTAGCCTCATTGGAATGGACTTGGGTGACTCCCCATGGTAGACCAAAGTCAGCTGAGCCAACTGAAATGGTGTAGAGAGGTCTTTATCCGATGGATTTAGCTAAACATGGGTTAGAGTGAGTCATTAAAAGGGTTAAAAAATTTTTAAGGGAGCTTGAAAGTGGTTCCTCCTTTTTCCAATAATATCTTGGTGAGGTGGCAAAGGTTCATATGGATCACCTATGGCTTGGAGATGGCTTCATGGCTTGTCTTCAGCTTGCTCAATTTGCATGAAAAGGGATTTTTGGATTTATGGGGGTATTTTGATGGTGTTTGTCATGAGGCTTGATTTGGAATGATTTTGGCATGACTTGTAACCTTAGGGAATGATTTTTGATTAAATGGATGATGAGGAGAAAAATTGTCATGTGGGATTTTAATTAAATCTTGGGCTTTTTGAATGACATAAGGGTTCAGGCTTTTAGAATTGAGAGTGAATTTGGGCTAAAATTTGGGTCAATTAAATGTTTAATTTGGTTTAAGAAGATGTCATGAAGATTTTTTAAAGTATTTAAAATGATTTTGAATTGAATTGGAAGGCCAATTTGGGGATTTTGGATTTGACTTGGGTTTGGGTGAAATTGAGCTTGCAATTGGGTTGAATTGGGTTTTATTTGGTTTCAATTGGTATTAGGGATGTTGAATTTTGGTTTTTAATTGAAATTGGGCAAGGTTGGGATTAATTTGCTTGACATTGGAGCTAATTTGGGGAAATTGGGCCTTTTAAGGGCAATTTGTAGCTTTTGGTCAAATTGGGTTAATTTGGTCAATTTGGGTCAATGTGATGGTTCAAAATTGAAATTGGTAATATTTGGGATGATTTTGTGATTTTTGGGAGTTTTTTTTTGAAAATTTTAAAAATTTTTGGTCATGAGGGGCATTTTGGTAATTTTTGGCAATTTTGCAGTATTTTGGGAATTTGGTGATTTTGTTCAGCTTGGGTAGTGGGGAATGGTTTGAAATGAATTTTTGGAAAAATTTGGGTGTTTTGGGTAATTTGGAGAATTTTTGACAAAAATTAGGGTTGCAGGGGTATTTTTATAATTTGATGGAAGTTTAGGCTAGGATGGACTAGTAAGCCATGAAGTTACGTTAAACAAATACGAGCCATATGAGGATTCATTTTAGATGTTCATTATGCTGGTCCTAACCCTCATAGCCAAGGGCTAGGGGTTTGGGTCCATCTATATGATCTTTCCAAAAGGAGTCAGGAGACCAAATCTAGGGGTCTTACGGTTTGGGGTGTGTGAGAAAGTGTTGTGTGTGCAAGCTAGCCTAACTAAGACCAGATCACCCAGGGTTAGTCCTAAGGCTTGAAAATCCTATGAAAAACTCTTATTGAGCTCCTCCATAGTGACCCCACCTACTAAGTGCTAGAGGTCAGGACTAAGATGTAGAACTTCAAGTTGAGTAGAGAAGAGTTCAAAATTTCTAATGGTGAGGGTTTCTTTTCTATTCCTCTAGGAATAGTCAATAGGAAAGTTCTATGGATAGAACCTATGCTACTAAATAGAAAGAACTAGACCTTAACTAAAAGTGAGACCAACAAATGGAACCCCAATAGGTGTGGAGTGTCGGGCAAGCACACTGCACGTATTGGCGTTGACTGATGATACACTAAAATAATATGTTGTTTTAAGTATGTATTTTATGCCTATTTTTTGTGATATTGCACTTTAAAGATGGGCATTTATGTGTTTTTGTTGCAAGTATAATATTTTTAGGCATTTGAAGCAAAATTAGCAAAAAGGATGAAATTTGGAGATAAAAGAGCAAATTTTGGGAATTTGGCGCATATGCGCCAAATTGGTGCCTGATGCGCCGTTTGATAGAGCCTTGGTGCATGATGCGCCAAATCTAGTGCCAGATGTACCAGAGACAACTTTTTGTAGATTAAGGTGGTTCAAGGTGAATTTTGCATGAATTTTTAAAGGGACACTAGTTCTAAACATCATTTGAAGTAATTCAATGCATCTAGACACTTTGGAAGGTTCTTTTATGAAGGGATATGTCTCTTGGATCAAATGACACATCTTTTGAATTCAAAAGAGTTGACTTTTGGATAGAATTTTGGAGGGAAATTTGAATTCTTTTTGAAAGGAGGCAACCCAAAATAAAAGAAGAAGACTTCAAGTAGTTTGTGTGTGACGTGAAAGGGGGTGGCTTGAAAGGTAAGAGTAAGAGATATAGAGAGAAAGTCAAGGGCTTAGAGATTTTCTTATAGGGTTGTAAGAGGAGAGGGAAGGTGAGAGAATTATTCTTCATTACACTTCTATGAGAGAATTGAGAGTGCTTGTAAAGATAGAAAGATTTAAAGAGAACTTCTAGGGATTTGCTTGGGAAGGATTGTGAGATAAGTTGTGTCTTTTATTTCTTTGGTTTTGTAATCTTATTTTTTATATGAAATCCGTGTTTCGTCATATCGTTCTATTGAATTTTGAGTAGTTTTCTTTATCCTTCTCCCTACTTTAAAATATGATTTTGTGAAAAAGTAATTTTGTTTTCTATGATATTAAATGTTAATAATTTTTGATGATTTGAACTCCGATCTTTATTTACTTTTTGATCTGGCCAATTGGAATATTAAAATATGTTGAGAAACATATGTTCCAAAAGGGCTATGATTTCTACAACATGGGGAGAATTACATTTGATTTCATGGGAGAGTATGTCATCCATAGAATTGAGTGCAAATAAATAAAGAAATATACTGTGTTGGATGCAGAATTGGAGATTTTAAGGTGACAGATTAAAATCCTCAATTTGGTCAAGTTGATTGAAAACTAATGCGAGATTATTGGACCTCAAGGGATGGAGTAGTGGTAGCTCTGGAGTGGCAGCCGGTGTCCTCTCATCCTAACCACATAATTAGAGACCAAACACTGGATTAGTCAATGTTCTTTATAACACTCAACAGAGGGTAAAAAATAGGATTGCTTTTATTAGGCACAAAACAATTTTTATATATATTTTCAAAATGATTTTAATTTCTTCACAATCCATATACTCATTGTAAGGGGAAGGATGCTTTCTTATATTTAAACTTTTCGTCAACAAAAAATTCATTTAGTTTTCATAATTTTACTTTTGAAAGTTTAGTTTTTGGTTTAGTTACTTTGTCTTTCAACTACATTTTAAATATCATTCAATTTAGTAGTTAATATTCAAACTTTGCACTTTACCTTTTTTTAGTTTAAATTATAATTATAATCTTAAGAACTATCTACAGGCATTTCCAACTTCCTTGTGGGATCGATATTTAGGACTCCATTAGAGCCTTTTATTACTTGAGTGATACGTATACTTACGTTACTTTTAAAATGGTTTAAAAGAGTTTAAAGATGCACCTTTTTTATTAAAATTACTTTTGTTGGGATTACATTGCATATTTATTATTATAACTTTCATATGTATTTTGTAATATTGAAAAATAATTACAAAATTAACTCACTAAATCTACCCACATCAATTTTTTGGGCGTCGTTGTCGGGGAAGTAAGTGAAAGTAGTAGTAAGTTATTTTATTTTTATTTAAAAAAAACTAAAAAAAAAAGAGTATTTATAGTTTAGCTAGAACATTTTCTTATTTAAGTGTGTTTGCTTATTTTCAATTACTTTTTTTATTTTTTTATACGTAGTGTAAGATCTGAAAATTTATTACCTTACAATTCTGAATTAGAAAGAACTATTAGAAAAATTCAAAAACAACAAAAAGAAATAGATCATATTAGCAAAATGACTTATAATTTGAGTAATGCTTGAAATGAAAATGAACATCATGAGAGACCTTTAAGAGATTAAGCTAACCCTACAATAGATGAAATTCATTTGAGTATACAAAACCTTGTTGTAGCTGCCAGTTCATTTGAGCTTAAACTTATTATTATCCAAATGGTTCAAAATAATCAGTTTGGGAGAACACCAACTGAAGATCCTAATTCACACCTTGCTAGCTTTCTAGAATTATGTGCTGCATTTAAATATGATAAAGTGTCGAATGATGCTATCAAACTTAGACTTTTTCTTTTTTCATTAAAGGATAAAGCTAAGATGTGGTTAAACTCATTAGCACCAGGATCTATCAGAATTTGGGGAGATTTGTCACAAAAATTCTTATCTAAATATTTTTCACCTTAAAAACCTGTTAAGCTTAGAAATGATATTATATCTTTTTTCCAATTTCAATGGGAATCAATTTATGAAGCTAAGGAAAAATTCAAAGATTTTCTTAGAAAGTGTCCACACCATGCATTGATAGATTGGTTAATAATCCAAACTTTTTATAATGGGTTGGTTGAATCTCTTAAATCTATAATTGACACTGCTGCTGGTGGATCATTAATTTCAAAACCATTCGATGAAGCATATTCATTAATTAAAGAGATGGCTACTAATAATTTTCAATGACCCTCTAAAAGGGTAAATCCAAAAAGAGTAGCTATTATTCATGATTTTGTGCAATATCTATGTTAGCTGCACAAATAGTTGCTACATCAAAGAAGATAGATCAATATGGAATGACTTATTCTCAAACATCACTTATGCTTGAGGAAAATTCATTGGGACAAATGATAGAATCTCAATCTTCTTATGAGACCTTAAATGCAATAAATAATCTTTCTAATAATTCTTATGCAAATTATTGTAATCCAGGTTTGGAGAATCATCCAAATTCTAGTTGGAGTAACAATACCTCTAATGTTTCAAATCCATAATGAGGAAACAACAATGCGAACCCATTGAGAAACTCCAACAATCAAGGAAATCCAACTTATAAACTTATTATCCACTAGGATTTAATAATTTGCAAAGTAAGGAGAAAAAGTTATCAATGAAAGAATTTATATTGCAAATGAGAATTCAATTACAAAGTCAAGGAGTTGCAATTAAAAACCTGGAAAATCAGTTGAGATGTATTGCTACCACATTTAACAATAGATCTCCAGGAACATTGCCTAGTAATGTTGAATCAAATCCTAAATATCAGAACAAAGAGCAAATTAAAGCTATTCAACTTAGAAGTGGAATAGAATTGGAAAATAGAGTTCAAGAAGAAGTTGAACTTGAAAAATATGATATGAAAAATGAAAAATCAGGTGAATATTTTCATTTTGAGTTAGAATGTCCTATTAAACCAATGAAAATCACTGTAGAAAGACTACTACCACAATTTCTTCAAAGATTGAAGCAGAAAAATAGTGATAACAAATTTTCTAATTTTTTAGAAATATTGAGGAAATTAACGATAAAGATTCCATTTGTTGAAGCTTTGGAACAAATACCAAGCATGTGAAGTTCATGAAGGATATACTTAATAAGAAAAGGAAGTTTGTAGATAATGAGATTGTTACACTCAATGAAGAGTGTAGTGCTATAATTTAAAAAAAGCTTCTTGAAAAACTTAAAGATCCTGAACGTTTTATAATTCCTTGTGCTATTGGCTAATGATTTTATGGAAAAGCTTCATGTGATTTTGGAATCAGTATTAATCTGATGCTATTATCAATTTTCAGAAGGTTGGGCTTAGGAGATATTTCACTTATGACTATAACTCTTCATTTAATTGATCGTTCGATTACATATCCTAAAGGAGTTATAGAAGATGTTTTGCTAAAAGTTAATAAATTTATCTTTCCTATGGACTTTATTGTATTAGATATGGAGGAAGACAAAAAAAATTCCTATCACTTTAGGAAGACCATTCCTTACCATTGGAAGAGCTTTGATAGAAGCGTAGAAAGGAGAACTAACTATGAGAGTTAGTGATCAAGAGGTTACATTTAATATTGCAAAATCAGTGAGATACCCAACAAAAGAGCAAGAGATTGAATGCTTTAAAATGAATATTAATGAATATTAAGGCCATGAATATTTTAAGAAAACATTTAAAAGTGAATTTGAAAAGGAATATATGGGATATCAAGATGAGGATAAAATTCAAGATGAATTTATGGAAGTGAGTAAAGAAGATTTAGATTATGTTCAGGAAAAATATTTAGATGTTAGATCCTACAGAAAGTAACAAGAATCTGATTTTATCTATTGAGAAACCTCCTAAACTATAATTGAAAACACTTCCTACACATTTAAAGTATGCATTCTTAGGAAATTTATCTAGATTACCTATTAAGTATCCTCAGAATTGACCGATGAGCAAGAATGATAGTTATTGGAAACATTAAGGCGATTTAAGAAACCTTTGGATGGACATTAGCTGATATTAAAGGAAGCAATCCTTCAATTTGTATGCATAGAGTTTTATTGGAAGATCAACATAAACCAAGTGCTGATCCTCAAGGGAGATTAAATTCTATGATGAAAGAGGTTGTTAAGAAAGAAATTCTAAAATGTTTAGATACAGGAATAATATATCTTATTTCAGACAATGCTTGAGTAAGTTCAATTCACCGTGTTCGAAAGAAAGGAAGTGTGATTGTAATGACATATGAGCATAATGAATTAATATCAAAAAGACAAGTCACTGGTTGGCAAATCTGCATAGACTATAGAAAATTAAATTCTACCACCAGAAAGGATCATTTTTCTTTACCCTTTTTGGTTGGTTGGGCACAAATTTTTTAATTTTCTAGATGGATATACCACTTATCATCAAATTTTTATTGCTCCAGAGGACCAGGAGAAAATAACATTTACTAGTACTTATGAAATTTTTACTTTTCAGCAAATGCCCCCCTTTGGATTATGTAATGCACCTGCAACATTCAAAAATAATTGAAAAAGGGATTGAAGTCCTTATGAATGATTATTCTGTGTTTAGAACTTCATTTAAATATGTCTAAATCATTTAGACAAAGTTCTAGAATGATGTGAAATGAATAATCTCGTATTGAACTAGGAGAAATGTCAATTTATGGTTGTTGGAGGAACTATGCATGGGCATAAAATTTCAAAAAATTGCATGGAAGTAGTTCCTGCAAAAATTCAAGTTATATCAAACCTACCTCCACCTACTATAGTAAGAGGAGCTAGGAGCTTTTTTGGACACACTGGATTTTACAGGCAATATATCAAAGATTTTACAAAAATTGCTAAACCTTTATGCCAACTTTTGGAAAAAAGATACAAAATTTGATTTCAACCAAGATTGCCTTGGAAACTTTGAAAATTTAAAGGAAAAATTGATCATTGCTCCTATAATTGTTTCACCTGATTGGGAGAAACCTTTTGAATTAATGTGTGATGCTAGTGATTATGCAATTGGAGCTCTTTTAGGGTAAAAATATGATAGGATTTTTAAAGTTATATACTATGTTAGTAAGACTCTTAATGTTGCTCAGATTAATTACACCACCACTAAAAGAGAGTTATTAGCTATTGTATAGCTATTTATAAGTTTAGATCATATATGATTAGAGCTAAATGTATAGTGCATATTGGCCATTCAACATTAAATATTTGATGCAAAAGAAGGATGCTAAACCAAAATTATTTAGATGAGTACTTTTGATGTAAGAGTTTGATTTTGTAATAGTTGATAGGAAATAAACAGATAATCAATTTACCGATCATCTATATAGGTTAGAACAGGAAGAAATACTCTATATGGAAAAAGGAATTAGCAAAATTTTTCCTGATGAACAACTTTATAATGTAAAAGGATGGGAAATACCTTGGTATGCTGATATTGTAAATTATATTGTTAGTGGTATTTTACCTTATGGGCTGATAAAACATCAGGAAAAGAAATTCATTTATGATGCAAAATCATATTTTTGTGATGACCCTTATTTGTATAAACAATGCAAAGATTTAGTAATGAGACGATGTGTGCCTTATAAAGAAATTCAGGAAATTATCCAAAAATGTCATGATTTTGAATTTGGAGGTCATTTTGGGAATGAAAAAACTATTCATAAAATTTTGCAATCTGAATTTTATTGGCCTACTCTATTTAANATAAACAATGCAAAGATTTAGTAATGAGACGATGTGTGCCTTATAAAGAAATTCAGGAAATTATCCAAAAATGTCATGATTTTGAATTTGGAGGTCATTTTGGGAATGAAAAAACTATTCATAAAATTTTGCAATCTGAATTTTATTGGCCTACTCTATTTAAAGATGTTAATATATACATAAAAACATGTGATCAGTGTCAGAGAGTAGGTAATATTTCAAGAAGAAATGAAATGCCTCTAAATTTTAATTTGGAAATTGAAATTTTAGATTCATGAGGATTGGATTTTATATGACCATTTATACATTTAGTCGGAAATATTTATATATTGATTGCAGTGGATTATGTTTCAAAATGGATTGAAGCATATGTTTTGAAATGGATTGAAGCAATCACNTGTCAGAGAGTAGGTAATATTTCAAGAAGAAATGAAATGCCTCTAAATTTTAATTTGAAAATTGAAATTTTAGATTCATGAGGATTGGATTTTATAGGACCATTTATACCTTCAATCGAAAATATTTATATATTGATTGTAGTGGATTATTTTTCAAAATGGATTGAAGTAATCACTTACCTCAATGTGGTGCTCAGAGTGTTTCAAAATTTTTAATTAAAAATGTTTTTACAAGATATGAAATACCCAGAGTAATCATTACCGATGGAGGATCTTAATTTAGAAATCCAACAATTGCAATGTTGGTCGAAAAATATAATATAATGCATAAAATTGCAACTTCTTATCATCTCTAAACTAATGGATTACCAAAAGTATCTAATCTTGAAATTAAGTGAATTTTTGGAAAAGAGTGTTAATCCTAGTAAAATGGATTGGTCTGCTAGATTAGATAAGACATTATGGGTGTACAGGACAGCTTAAAAAACACTTATAGGAATGTCCCCTTATAGATTAATTTTTGGGAAGACTTGTCAGTTGCCAGTAAAATTGGAGCATAAAGCTTTTTGGGCTATAAAAAATTTTAATTTTAATTTGAAAAAAAAACTGGTGAGAAAAGATTATAACAATTGAATGAGCTTGAAGAAATTAGAAATGAATCTTACAATAATGCGATGATTTATAAAGAAAAGATGAAAAAACGGCATGATCGGAAGATAATTAAAAGAGAATTTGAATTTGGACAAGAAGTTTTATTACATAATATAAGATTGAAATTATTTCATGGGAAATTGAAGTCTAGGTGGAAAGGGCTATTCAGAGTTATAAAAGTCTATCCGTATGGAGCAATTAACATTGAAGATCCCAACACTGAAAGGATATTTAAAGTGAATGGGCACATATTGAAACCATATTTTGATGGTCAAAGACCAGCTTTTAAAGAGACGGTAATGTTGGGTCACCGAGAATAAAGACTGGGAATGTCGGGCTGACGAAATTAAACTAAGAGCTAAGTGGGAGGCAACCCATTTGTATTTTTGTTTAGTTTGCTTTTAAGTTTTTGTTTGAAATATTTTATGTATATTTATAATTATGTCTTTATATAGTCTGTGTATTTGAGAAAATATTTAGAAAGTTCTTTATTTACCTAATTTTATGAAAAAATTAGAATTTATTGGATTGAAATAAAAAAAGTACAGTTTTTGGTACTAGCACATGATGCGCCAAATTCCAGAGAGCTGGCGCATGATGCGACACGGTGAGGAAAATGACTTAAAACGTTTCAAATGGCATTTTTTGGCAGTTTTTAATGGTTTCTTCTCCCTATACCACCCAAAAATTGGTTCCTATGTCTATTTTGAGAGGGAAAATGAGGGAAAAGCCACTAGATTTCAAATTCAATGGTGTCCCACTCCAAAAATACTATGAGATTTGGAATTTTCAATCAGAGAAAGTTTGTCATTTTCGATGCATAAAAGTTGCATGATTGTGTTTTAGTGAAGAAGAGGCTAATCAAAGAGAGGAGATTTGTGAATCGAGGATTCAACACACCAAATACTTGAGTTGAAGAGATCATTGCGCAAAGACATTGAGAATTTCTTTGTTACACTACTGCTGTTGTAGTCGTCCTTGTGGTGAAAGAGTTTTATGCAAATCTTCATGGAATCAACCAAGGAATTTTCTATGTGTGAGGCAGGTTTGTGTAATTCACTCATTTAAGAATAAACAAGATGTTTATCATTGAGAATGTGCTTATCTGCCATTATGCAAATTTTACCCCTACGTGAGACAATATGAATGAACTCTACTGATATCTTACGGATAAAGATGCAAATTAAGAGGCCAGAGATGTGAAAATGTAAGTTTTTCATCATTATTGTTAAATCGTACTTCTAAGGCATGACACTTCTTTATTGCATCAAAATTAATGCCTAATATGAAGATCACTAAGGTGACTAAGGAGAGTACTATTTTAAATTATTCTATTCAAACCAGAAAATCTATTGATATTGGAGCCTTTATTGTGAAATCAGTTTTTTGTTTGATTGTGAATGGGTCTGCAACTGGGCTTGGACATCCATATGCTATTTTCCTACTATGTAGTCAATCACAAGTACCTTACAAAAGTTGGGAAAAAGTGCTTCTTCCTTAGAAGCTAATGGATCCAGAAGTCTATTGCAATTGTACTGGAATGGGAGATGAAAATGATATGAATATATTGATGGATCAGGAATCCCAGAATTCATCACATATTTAGCCTTACTTCAATTTGATTGTACTTTTGAAGAAGATCAAGAAGATATAAAAAGTGGTGCAAAATCTAACGCAAGCAATAGGAAATATTTCTGAAATGTTAGATCATCTGGATTGGAGACTGAAAGAACATGTTGAACATACTGATGGTATTAATGATGGTTTAGTTTGTATGTTAAGGAAACAAGCTTGGATTGGGGAGGATTTGAATGATGATTTTCCTTACTGACCCTTCTACAACTTGTATGTGCACTACCAATCTATGGGAGATATTGAGGAGGACGAGAGTGAAGAAGATATTTGAACTTAATTTATGCACGAAATGTCTTGTTTAGTACTGTTTGTTTTAGTTACTTTGTTGTGTTGGATTGCATTTACTTTTATTGTTGAACTTTATCTATGTTTATGTTTTGTATTTAGATTTTTAAATTTCACTGATAGGATGTTTAGCTTACTTTAAAACACTGAAATAGATATTTGTTGCCNAAGTATGCATTCTTAGGAGATTTATCCAGATTACCTGTTATAGTGTCCTCAGAATTGACCGATGAGCAAGAACAATAGTTATTGGAAACATTAAGAAGATTTAAGAAACCTTTGGATGGATATTAGCTGATATTAAAGGAATCAGTCCTTCAATTAGTATGCATAGAATTTTATTGGAAGATCAGCATAAACCAAGTGCTGATCCTCAAGGGAGATTAAATTTTATGATGAAAGAGGTTGTTAAGAAAGAAATTCTAAAATGTTTAGATACATGAATAATATATCCTATTTCAGATAATGCTTGGGTAAGTCCAATTCACCGTGCTCCAAAGAAAGGAAGTGTGATTGTAGTGACAAATAAGCATAATGAATTAATATCAATAAGACAAGTCACTAGTTGGCAAATCTGCATAGACTATAGAAAATTAAATTCTGCCATCAGAAATGATCATTTTTCTTTACCCTTTTTGGTTGGCTGGGCACAAAATGTTTTATTTTCTAGATGGATATACCACTTATCATCAAATACCTATTGCTTCAGAGGATCAAGAGAAAATAACATTTACTAGTACTTATGGAACTTTTGCTTTTCAGGAAATGTCCCCTCCCCCTTTGGATTATGTAATGCATCTACAACATTTCAAAGATGCATGTTGTTAATTTTCAGTGATTGAATTGAGAAAGGGATTGAAGTCTTTATGAATGATTATTCTGTGTTTGAAACTTCATTTGCAATATGTCTAAATCATTTAGATAAAGTTCTAGAATGATGTGAAAAGACTAATCTCGTATTGAACTAGGAGAAATGTCAATTTATGGTTGCTGGAGGAACTATGCTTGGGCATAAAATTTCAAAAAATTGCATGGAAGTAGTTCCTACAAAAATTAAAGTTATATCAAACCTACCTCCACCTACTACAGTAAGAGGAGTTAGGAGCTTTTTTGGACACGCTGGATTTTACAAGCGATATATCAAAGCTTTTACAAAAATTACTAAACCTTTATGCCAAGTTTTGGAAAAAGATACAAATTTGATTTCAACCAAGATTGCCTTAAAAACTTCGAAAATTTAAAGGAAAAATTGATCATTGCTCCTATAATTGTTTCACTTGATTGGGAGAAACCTTTTGAATTAATGTGTGATGCTAGTGATTATGCAATTGGAGCTCTTGCTCGTGATTATGCAATTGGAGCTATTTTAGGGTAAAAATATGATAGGATTTTTAAAGTTATATACTATGCTAGTAAGACTCTTAATATTGCTAAGATTAATTACACCACCCCTAAAAGAGAGTTATTAGATATTGTATAGCTATTGATAAGTTTAAATCATATCTGATTAGAGCTAAATGTATAGTGCATATTGGCCATTCGACATTAAATATTTGATGCAAAAGAAGGATGCTAAACCAAAATTAATTAGATGAGTACTTCTGATGCAAGAGTTTGATTTTGTAATAGTCGATAGGAAAGGGACTGATAATAAAATTACTGATCATCTATATAGGTTAGAGAAGGAAGAAGTACTTGATATGGAAAAAGGATTTAGCAAAATTTTTTCTGATGAACAAATTTATGGTGTAAAAGGATGGGAAATACCTTGGTATGTTGATATTGTAAATTATATTGTTAGTGGTATTTTACCTTATGGGCTGATAAAACAACACGAAAAGAAATTCATTTATGATGCAAAATCATATTTTTGGGATGACCCTTATTTGTATAAATATTTCAAAGATTTAGTAATGAGACGATGTGTGCCTTATAAAGAAATTCAGGAAATTATCCAAAAATGTCATGATTTTGAATTTGGAGGTCATTTTGGGAAT
>JXCR01148531.1:50535-209732 GCA_002079205.1 Phalaenopsis hybrid cultivar | reverse complement strand
ATGTGTATAAGAGAGAGATATATATGTATATATATATATATATATATATATATATATATATATATATATATATATATATATATATATGTATATATATATATATATATATATATATATATATATATATATATATATATATATATAAGTGAGTTTTGTGTTGTTTGTGAAATTTTATTGTAGAATAATGTTTATTTATGTTTATAAATGATCGTTTGAGTTAATTAAAGGTTGAAATGAAGCTGTACGGAGCATATTTCCCAAAAATCAAAATTTGGTGAATTTGTGCTCTGGCGCATGATGTGCCATTTTACAGAGCGTTGGCACATGATGCACCAAAAACCCGAACATGCCTGATTACCAAAAAACCGCAAAAATCAGACGGGCAAGCTCCATTTTCACTGCTTGGGTCGTCTTCTACCTCTAAGCCTTGACCGAGGGCTTTATATTGAGGGTGATAGAGAAGATTTTGGAGGCCAAAAATCATAGATTTCATCTTCTCTTGGTAAGAGCTTTATTTTAACATAGAAAGTTTTGATTTTCAAGATGGATTTTTCCTACACTGTGGAAGATCTGAAATTTAGGATTTTTTTTTATGAAAAAGCTTGAAGAAAACTCTTGGTAAAAAGTTTCTTACCAAATAATCTTGTTTGAGGAGTTAGATTTTTTATTTAACAATTTATTTGGAATTTATTTGAATTTTCGTAGATTTTCCAATGGCTTTCTGAGTGAAGAGAGGAAGGCTAACCAAGGATTTTAATTCATGAAGATTTGTTAACTTTAAGGCCCAACATAAGTATAATACTCAAATGGAAACCAAAAGATTGATCCAAGAATGGGCGTTTTGAGACCTGGGTGGCGAGATTGAAAGGTTGATTCTCACCAGAAACTAGGAAAGATTCTACTACTTCTCTGCAGTAGCAGTTATCCCCATGATTTGGGAGTTCTATACTAACCTGAGGTTCACTGAGGGTTATCACATCTTGGTTAGAGGTAAGCAAGTAAAATTTACTACTGATCAGATCAATGCTTTTTATGGACCAAGGAATGTATATCATAATGAGTACACTGCATTCATGATGACTGATTCATCACTGGATGAAGTGACTGCCATTTTGACTGAGGGAAAAGGAGAATAGAAGATTAAGAATAACAAAATAGTTAACTTCTTCGCTTCTCTATTGACCAGTCAGTCAAAGGTATGACATCACTTTATTTCTGCTAAGTTATTATCAATGAATCATCTTGCTGATGTGACAAAAGATAGAGGTGTTGAATTATTGCATTCAGAGCATGAAACCAATAAATGTTGATGCACTCATAGTTCATCATACTTGAAGTACAACTTGTAGTTCTATAACTAGTGGTTTGAGGTATCTTGCCTTAATTTTCACTTTATTTTAGCAATCAGGAGTAGAGTTCCTTAAAAATGAAGAAAGATTACAACTAAAAAATCTTATTGGGAGGCATATGATTCAGAGAGTGGAATCATTTATTGAATCTAGAGGTGCTAGAAGGGATAGAACCTCTACATCAGCTGCAGGAGCATCTACTTCTTGCTCTGCTTAACTTAAAAATATTATGGAGCAGCTTATGATTCAACAAATGGACATAATTAATATGCAGAGTCAGAAGAGATTGAAGCAAGAAATGCTTATAATGATGAATATCAGTAAAGGAGAGTTCAGTATGATATTGATTTTAAGAATGCTATGGTAAGACATCTTAGGAGTGAGCCCAATGTGGACTTTCCTCCTTGCACCAGTTTCACTCCTTATCCTCCTATTCATGATGAAGATGAGGAGGAGGAAGAAGAAGAAGATGATGATAACAAGTAAAGTGACAAAGAGTGATATTTTTATGAGTCTAGTTTAGTTTGTTTTGATCTTTGTTTGTTATTTGTGATTATATTGTGATTTACTTTTATTTGGGAACTATTGAAGCAAAGACTTTTATGTTGTATTGTGGACTGAAATTGTAATAGGAACAGTAGATTTTTACTTTTCCTGCATTTTTAGTATTTTCAGTTTTTATTTTTCAATTTTTGTATTTCTGTTTTTAATTCTCAACAAATTCTTTAGAGTATATTATGTCCTATTTAATGATTTAAAGCATATATGTATGTTTTTAAAGTTAGTACCTCTAGTATATTAGAGCCCAGTTTCATTATCGGAAATCCTGTACAGGTTAGTTTTTATTTTCATGCATTTACTGTTTTANCTATAGCTAGTGGTTTGGGATATCTTGCCTTAATTTTCACTTTATTTGAGCAATCAGGAGTAGAGTTCCTTAGAAATTAAGAAAGATTACAACCAAAAAATCCTATTAGGAGGCATATAATTTAGAGAGTGGAATCATTTGTTGAATCTAGAGGTGGTAGAAGGGATAGACCCTCTACATCAGTTATAGGAGCATCTACTTCTCACTCTGCTTAACTTAAAAATATTATAGAGCAACTTATGATTCAGTAAATGGACATAGTTAATATGCAGAGTCAGAAGATATTGGAGCAAGAAATGCTTATAATGATGAATATTAGTAGAGGAGAGTTAACTATGATATTGATTTTGAGAATGCTATGGTAAGACATCTTAGGGGTGAGCCCAATGTGGAATTTCCTCCTTGCTACAGTTTCACTCCTTATGCTCCTATTCATGATGAAGGTGAGTAGGAAGAAGAAGAAGATGATGATGACAAGAAAAGTGATGAAGAGTGATATTTTTATGAGTCTAGTTTAGTTTGTTTGATGTTTGTTTGTTATTTATGATTATATTGTGATTTACTTTTATTTAGGAACTGTTGAAGCAAAAACTTTTATGTTGTATTGTGGACAGAAATTGTAATAGGAACAGTAGATTTTTACTTTTCCTNGGGGGGGGGGGGAAGAAAAATTTCTTTTTGAAAAGAAGTAAACTAAATTTTATTTGTCCTCAATTAGCTATATTTTTAAAACTAATTTAATAGGACCTGGGTTATTGAGATTAAACTTTAAATAAATATACTAAAGTTTATGAATATTATGGTAATTTAAGTAAAAAAGTTTTAATAATGAAGGTCAATTCTAAAGTTAAAAATATTTGGTATAATAGGATAAGACTATGTTTTGCTATTTAAAGTAAGGAAAATCATATTTTTGAAGTGTTAAGAATTTTAGAGTTTCATGTAAGAAGAAAAGAATGAAACTTTATGAAAAATGATAAAATGATAAGAATTTATTAATTGAAGAAAGATAAGGAGTTTTAACTTTAAGAAGAGGATAGTGAAGTTCAAAACTATTAAAGGCTATTCAGATATATTAATCCTCACTTGAAAAAGAAAAAGAAAATAAATGATTGAAAAGATCCTAAAATGAAAGACAAAGAGAAAAATAAAAGAAAAGAATATAAAAGAAAAATAAAGTGAGGAGAAGCTTGAGGAGATGATTAATAAAAAATTGGCTTCACTTGAATCAACTTAAGGAAGGAGCTTTATTATATTTTCTAAACTTGTATTGGAATATTGGTAGTATTAATAAAAAAGTTTTCATGAAGTTCTTTTTCATATGAATGTTCTAAATATCCTTAATATGATAAATTAAAATTCTTCTTGAAATGAATAAAGATTCAAAAATTGTAAATTTGATTACTAAGTACTCTTAGACATAGAGTTTCAATCTAAGTTATTAAAGGTTTTTCTTAAATTTTGCTATTCTATTTATTAAACTAAAGTATAGAAGTTATGAGTTGATCCCTCTCCTAAGTCACATGCTTTATGTTAATAAAAGTGTCACTTGAGGACAAGTAACATTTAAGTTTGGGGGATTTTGATACACCAAAATAATATGTTGTTTTAAGTATGTATTTTATGTCTATTTTTTGTGATATTACACTTTAAAGAAGGGTATTTCTGTATTTTTGTTGCAGGTATAATATTCTTAGGCATTTGAAGAAAAAGTAGCAAAAAAGACAAAATTTGAAGCCAAAACAATGAATTTTGGGAATCTGGCGCATGATGTGCCAGATTGGCGCATGATGCGCTGTTTCACATAGCCTTGGCACAAGATGCGCCAGATCTGACGCTAGATGTGCCAGAGATGAATTTTTGTAAATTAAGGTGGTTTGAGGTCAATTTTGCATGAATTTTTAAAAAGACACTTATTCTAAACACCTTTTGGAGTAATTTAATGCATTTAAATACTTTGGAAGGTTCTTTTATGAAGGGATATGTCTCTTGGATCAAATGACACATCTTTTGAATTCAAAAGAGTTGACTTTTAGAGGAAATTTTGGAGGGAACTTTAAATTCTTTTTGAAAGGAGGCATCCCAAAAGAAAAGGAGAAGACTTCAAGGAGTTTGTTTGTGACGTGAAATGGGGTGGCATGAAAGGTAAGAGGAAGAGATAGAAAAAGAAATTCAAAGGCTTGGAGATTTTCTTCTAGGGTTGTAAGAGGAGAGGGAAAGTGAGAGATTTCTTCTTCATTACACTTCTAAGAGAGAATTGATAGTGTTTGTAAAGAGAAAAAGGCTTAGAAAGAAATTCTAGGGATTTGCTTAGGAAGGATTGTGAGATAAGCTGTGTCTTTTATTTCTTTTGTTTTGTAAGTTTGTTTTTATATATGAAATCCGTGTTTTGTCGTATCATTCTCATGAATTTTGAGTAGTCTCCTTTATCCTTTTCCCTACTTTAAAATATGGTTTTTGTGAACAAGTAATTTTGTTTTCTTTGGCTTTAAATGTTAATAATTTGTGATGATTTGAAATTTGATCTTCATTTACTTTTGGATCTAGCCAATTTAAATGTTAAAATGTGTTGAGAAACATATGTTCTAAAAGGGCTATGATTTCTACAACATGAAGAGAATCACATTTTGATTTCATGGGAGAGTATGTCATCCATGGAATTAAGTGCAAATAAACAATGAAATATACATTGTTGAATTTAAAATTAAAGATTTTAAGGCGACAGATTAAAATCCCCAAATTGGTCCAATTGATTGGAAACTAATGCGAGATTGTTTTCCCTCAGTGGAGGGAGTAGTGGGTGCTCTGGAGTGGTAGCCAGTATCCTCCCAACCTAACTACAAAATTAAGGACAAAACTTTGGATTAGTCAATGTTCTTTATTGCACTCAGAAGACGGTAAAGAATAAGATTGCTCCAATTTGGCACAAAATAGTTTATATATATATTTTCAAAATGATTTTAATTTCTTCACAATCCATATGCTCATTGTAAGGGGAATGATGCTTTCTTAAATTTGAACTTTTCTTCAACAAAAATTTCATTTAGTTTTCATAAATTTAATTTTGAAAATTTAGCTTCTAGTTTAGTTAACTTTTTCTTTCAACTACATTTTAAGTAGCTTTCACTTTAGTAGTTAATATTCAAACTTTGCACTTTACCTTTTTTTAGTTAAAATTATAATTATAATCTTAAAACTATCTACAGGGATTTCCAATTTTATTGTGGGATCGATATCTAGGACTCCATTAGAGCCCTTTATTACTTGAGCGATACACATACTTGCGTTATTTTTAAAAGGGGATTTGACAGTTTCAAAGAGTTTTAAAGATACACTATTTTTGTTAAAATTACTTTTGTTGGGATTAATTTGCATATTTATTATTATATGTGTCATGTGTATTTTGTAATATTAAAAAATAATTACAAAATTAACACATTAAATCCTCTCGCATCAACCGACGAGATAAAAAAAACCAACACAGACTTCTAAGTTAACAAACTTAGAACGAAGTATAGAATTAGGTGACAGTTATTTCTGTTGGGGATTTGGCAAGTGAATATCCAAGCAAAACTGAGGAATCAAAACTCTTGCGGGTATTAGAAAGTAGATTTCAAATTATCAAGTTTTAGGTGCTTCACAGGATGGGAATCATTGTCTATGTGCTGACTCCAAAATGGGAATTGAAATTTAGGTATCAATCCCAGATAGAGAATCAGATGACTGTTGACCTTACTTTTGGTTGAGATTTAGCTTTTTCCTCTTTAGTAGCCTAGGGTCTAGCCATAAGACTTTCCTGTTGACTATTCGTAGAAAATTAGGAAAGGAACCCTCACCATTAGAAATTCTACCCTCTTCTTTACTCAACTTGAAGCTCTACACATATTGGTCCTAACCTCTAGCACTTAGTAGGTGGGGTCATTATGGGGGAGCTCAAGAAGAGTTCCCATAGGACTATTTGACCTTAGGGTTAACCCTGAGTGCTGGTCTGGGGCTAAGGCACTCACTACACTCACTCTCACTCACAATCCCTCAAAACCCTAAACCTAGTATTTGTTGACTTTGATCCCTTGATCTTTTGGAGACTCATGTAGATGGTCCCATAAACTCACTAGCCCTAAGCTAGGGTTTAGCTAAGACCAGTACATAGAGGACCTAATGGGGATTCCATTGGTCCATGGCTCATATAGGGTGGTTGGCACCCCAATTCTATGAAAAATATCCAACTTGGCCTTTTGCCCCAAAATCTCCCAAAATACCAAGATACCCTTGGAGCCCTAAATTTGGCCAAAATTCTCAAAATTCCCAAATCCACCCAAAATACCCAAATGTGTCCAAAAATCATTTCTAACCTTTTCAAAATACCCAAATTACCCAAAACTACCAAAAAATTCCAAATTTACCGAAATATCCCCAAAATAAAAATATCCTTGGCACCCCAAACATTCTCAAAACCTCCAAAATCACTTCAAATGTTTCCAAACCCAATTTGAACCCTCCAATTACCAATTTGACCAATTTGACCATTTTGACCAAAACCCCCAAAGTGCCTTTAAAGGCCCAATTTCCCTAAATTCACCTTAAATGTCCATCAATTTGGCCCAAATTTCCCTCAATTTCAATTCTAAACTCAGATTCACCTTTCAAATAACCAATCTAAACCAAATTCAAGCTTAATTGGCCCATGCTTTGAGCGGAATTTTGATCTAAGTCAAAACCCCATGCTTTGAGCCCAATTTGAATCCTAAACTCTTCATAACAATCCTACACACCAAACTTGACCTTCAATTGGCCTTGGTGAAGCCTCAATTGCATTAAACTTTAACCCAAGTCCAAAATTTCCCAAATTTGCCCCAAATTGTCCATACATCCAAATTCCACCAAATTGATTGCCCTAACCTAAAAAATTGACACCCAATTTATGTTGAAAACTCTTTATGATGTTTCTATAAACCATTCTGAACAATCAATTTGGACTTAGCCCAACCTTCACCCAACCTAGACCCAAGTTTAGCCCAACATGCCCAAATTGACCAAATTTCCAAAATCCTTCAAATAGAACCCCCAATTGGACTCAAAATCATTTCAATCCTTCACCAAAAATCTTCATTACAATCATCTAAATAATGTCGATCAATAAATTGGGCTCAAAGTTATGGCTAACCTAACCCAAACCAAAATTTTGGCAATTTAGACCCACATTGAACCCGTGCACAAAAATTGACTTAGCCATGTCAAATTGACCAAGGCAAGACCTTTACAGCCAAATTTTGGACCTTAGTGATCAAGCTAGACTCACTTAACCCACCCTAGATGAGCCATGGACCAAAGGTCCCTTAAGTCAAGGGATTTGCTTTCTAAATTACTTAAGACAAAGGAATCTTTGCCAAAACCCATCACCAGCCCAAATTAATGGTTGCGACAGATTCCCCTAGCTCACCTGATCTCCCTGCCACCTCCCTTGGCCCTGTCGACCGGCCTAGTTGTCGGAGCACCTCAAAATTGAGGGCCACCATCCCTAAATCAAACCCAATCTCAAACCTAGGGGCTAGCTCACATTGATTAAGCTTTAAAGCCTCTTAGCCCACAACCTCGGTAGACTTTTGCACCCAAGGCTAAGCCCTAAGATCCACTCTTTGACCATGACTATAAAATGAGTTCCTCATGGCTAAGGGAAGGGTGCTAAAATTTCTCATGGAGACCCTTCGAAATTGCTTCCATAGCCTCTTTGAGACCTACTCAGTGCAACCCAACCACCTCCTTACATTCATTTCCCTTGTTAGAGCTAAATTTTTGAGCTCAAATCCTTGTCAGATACAGGACATTCTCCACCCTGCCTCCACAGTGCACTAAATCTCAATTAAACTCACCCATACCTTCACCACAGTGAAAGAAGACAAAGCCCCATGAAAGGCCCCTCACAGAGAGCCTCCACACTAGACTTTGATCAACGCCCAAATTCAGCCTTGATTGAATTTGGGTCTAGACCTTTCACCACGACCAGAGGCCCAATCCCTAGCCTCCTTGGACCTCCACGAATGTGCTGAGCACATTTGATTGATGCTTCCCTTCTCATTGCAAAGGTATTCAACTTCCCCTCTTCCCAAGCCTATTTTGATTCTCCATGTGATTAGGGTTAGTTTAATGGCATGTTTACCATGTGGATATGTTTGTCTCACTTAGAAGAGTCTATAGGATCAAACCCGAGGTCATTTGATTGAGAAATGAGTGAGATATTAAGGTTTTAGGGTTAATGGTCATGGGTTTTGGCTATCAGGGATCATCACGCGGAGCCGTTAGATGGCACGTGTATCGGATGGACGGCTAGGATTGTGTTGGATGAGAGGTTGATACATAAAGCGCGGGCCGAATTAGCGGCTAAGTGGATGGCGGCGTCCAACCAGAGCATGCTGCGTGGAACTTCGGAGCCGCCGTAGGTTGACGCGGCGCCATGTGTTTGAATAGAAAAATAGAAATTTTTTAATTTATTTAATGCTCATAACTTTGAAAAATCATATCTTTGCATAGAAAGATCACAAAAATAAAATAAAAATATCCTAGTGCTCAATGAACAAAGGAAAATAATGTGGAAATGGTTTGAAGTTTATTTGATGTAAATTTTATTTTTAATTAATTAAATATTATTTTGAGTATTTTAACTCTCTATGCATATAGACATTTCAAAACTTGATATTTTGGCATGTTTTTGCCTTTGTCATGGGGGATATTCCTTGATTTTTCCAAAGTCAGAGGAGACCCCTAGACAGAGATCCATATTTTTCAAGTTTATGTCTATCATTTGCATAAATTAATCATGGTAATTAGCATGTTGCTTAGAAAAATCAAAGAAAATTTTGGTAGTTTACTGTGACCAGAGAACCCTAGGAAAAATTTTTCATGAGCCAAGTCATTAACATCACATCTAATTTTCATAAGACCCTAAGATATAAAGAAAATTCATTTAGAAAAAAATAAACATCTAAATAACTTGATTTTGATTGTCCACTGTAATTTAAAGTTCAGAGGACTCCCCATAAAAGTTTCACGACATCTGGAGTTCATTTGACAACTTAATTTGATTTTCTAAGTTAAATGACATTTTTGACATTAAAATGATTTTAAATAATTAAAATATAACTTTAAAAATCATAAAATTAGTTTTGGGAGTTCTCTGCGATAAAAGGGATTTTTTTAAAATAAAATTGTAATTAAAATAAAATTTTCATTTTTAGCATATTTTGAATATTTAACTAATAAAAATTAATAAAAATCAAAAAAATTAATAAAATTCATGAAAATGTTCTAAATTGTTTCCTAAGCACTTAGGAGCAATTGAAATATTTTTCCTAATTTTCTAAGTGAAGACATTGAGTTTTAAACCTTAAAAGTAATTTTTAAAGGTTAAAAATGGATTTTCCTTAATTTCTCACTAAAATAATTTTGATAATTCAAAGAAAAATCATAAAAATATGAAATCTATTTCTCTGGTTTCTTTGACCCCAGAGAGATTTAATAAAGATGAAAAACTTAATATTTTGTAATTAATTAATACTTTAGAAATTAAAATAATTCTTATAATTAAAATAAAACTCAAAAAATCATGAAGTTTAGTCCAAGTGGTTCCCTGGTCTAGGTCTACCTCGAGTAAAAATTTTAAGTGATTGGGCTTTGTCTTGGTCAAATTATTAAATTTTCTTTAGAAAATCCTATTTTTGTAAGTAAATAATCGTGTAAATTAAATTAAATTTTGAAAAATCATATTTTCACCTCTGATGTCTTAATTGACTCATGAGTGAGGTGGGATAAAAATTACAAAATCATTTGAATTAAATTTGATGAATTATGAAGTGATAGAGCCTTGGGGCAAAAGTGCAATTTTGGAAATTTAGCCCTAATTAACATTTAAGCTTAATTCAAGAAAGGGAAATGAGAAAACTTTGATTTCAATTATCATGTCCAGATGATTGAAACATAAAGGATTAATTGGTAGAAACCAATTTCACTTTGCTTAATTAAAGGATAAATTTGCAATTTCCTAAATCATTATAATTTTGAGGTCTATTAAATTAAATGATCCTAGACTTAGGGGCATGATTTTGGATGTTAATAACTCACTAATTTAATACCCTTATTTGGTGCTCAAATTAAATTTAAATGTTTTGATAATGAATTATTATCACTCAAAATTCAACTTCTTTCAAAAATTACTATTGTGTCCACCAAGATCCCGAGGGCTAGTAGTGACCTAGGCTAAATCAAATTTAGTTAAATAAAGATTAGAAAAGTGAATGTAACTAGAAATTGAACACATTTAAAACACTACAAGCCCACGTTAAAGTTGAAATTGGCTAAGTGTCTTAATAGCATTAATTTACCCCTTTTAAGGGTCTCCACCCACATAAATCACAAATTAAATGACAAATGATAATCACCCTACTCTTAGAGATAATTAAAACATTGATGTTCACTGAACACTAGAGGTATTTATATGATGGATTATTAAGCAACATGATAAGTGTAAATAAGCTCGAGTCTTTTCACAAGGCGGTGAGAGGGAAGCATGAACCTGCTTCTTCCTCCCGACCTTTTGTATGCCTCAGAGGTCTACTAAACTTATTATGTCTTGCTTAATGAAATCATCCTCAAATGAATTAATAGAGGCTCACCATGATATCATTTAGGATTTGATAGATCACCATAATCTTATTTTCCCGCTTTACATAAAATGCTTTTAACATATAAATGCTATCGCATGCATTTTGAGTTTCAGTTAAAGAAGACGGGAAGACCATCCAGGTACACTTTTATTTTACCTGCATTTCTAATTTCCCATACTTTACTTTTCAGTATGTTATTGTACTTACTTACTTGCATGTATGAAAAAAAAAACACAAACCTGAATGTTAAACAACGATGTCACCCTGCATGAAAACTAAAATTACTAGGATATTCACAAAACCAAAACTAAAACAAAAATCGACCAAGATAAAATTCACCACCACAACATTCAAAATATGAAACAACTCACAATTTAATCACAAACATCACAAAACAACAATTGCAACTAAATTAAGATGTCTCAATCGGATGATCTGGAATCCCTCGGAGGAGGTAACCTACGGTTGCTAACGGGCTTCCCACGGTCTAAATGAAAGTATGGAACTCATTAAGTTGAGTTTAGTAAATTCATCTGGACAAAGTGAATCCAATAGAAAATAGTGGTACCAGAATGAGGGAACTGTAGGATCTTAACTGGGTCGCTCTAATCAACTTTAACATGCCCCATAACATTTAAAGAATTACAACCATAGAGACATCAGATTTGACACCATAACTTGACACACTAGAAAACTTAAACTAGCCACGACGAGGAGCTTTGAGCTAGCACTGTGATAGCACGACCATCTTCAACAACAAGAGGAACTGCAACAACATATCCTTCTTTAGAATTAAATAACAAAGCCATAGGACTTTGAGGTTTTTTGCTTATGCAATGTAAATCCTCACATTATCTTTAGGCCTTTGTATAGCTTTGTTGTAAAATATAAGCCCTAACTCCTCTTAGGATTCTGAGGTTGTCATTTGTCACGTCCTAAATCCTCACATCTTCCAGGCTATTTGTGCGATTCTTCCACAAAAAATGTAAGCCCTAACCTAATAAAATTTGCAGGATGAAACATTTAAAAATTTCTCCTTAAAACTAAAGCCAAACAATATGACAGACTGGGAAGTCACCGAGGTTCTCCTATAGATCTATGATAGCCCCTAGGTCTTCCTCTTTTGGATTCTACAATAAAACATTCCAAATTTGAGTCATTCCCATTTCACACCTCTTTGTCCGATTTCGTTGAAAATTCCTATCCTTTGACCTCTTTTAAGATAATATTTCTTAATTTTTATCGAGAGTTTTCTTAGGTGACTTCAATTATCTAAGATGTAATTAACTATAGGTGCTTGCCCTTATCAGAAGCTTGTCCGAACCCAGCTTAAAATAAACCCTATTTAATTCTTCATATTAAATAGAGGAAATTATCTGCAAACAAAATGGTTTCACAGACCAAATAAATGTCATATATTTCTTAGTTTATTTGATCGAGCCTCATCCTCAAGTCTTGTGTTTATCCTTCGTGATAGATATAGGGTTTGAAGTATAGTTCTCTTTCATTTAAACTATGAAAAATATGGGGTCACTTTGATTTCATATTTTTCTAAAACTTATATATATATATGTAAATTAAAATGTTCTTCTGAAGCGGGCGATGAGATTTCAATTTCTGTAGCTGACAGCTTCCAATGGGCAACTCCTGAACTTTTTAGTGCCGACAATGCCATACTCCATTTAAGGTGGTCTTAAACTTATCTTGAGGAAATTCTGTAGAGAATCAGATGCCTTACTCCATTCAAGATAGTATTAAACCTATCTCGAAGATTTGGGTAGAGAATCAGATGCCTTACTCCATTTAAGGTGGTCTTAAACTGATCTCAAAGAATGAGAATAGGATGCCTTAATCCATTTATTGTGGTCTTAATCCTATCTCGAAGATTTGAGTGGAGAATCAGATGCCTTAATCCATTTAAGGTGGTCTTAAGTCGACCTTGAAGAATGAGAATAGGATGCCTTACTCCATTTGATGTGGTCTTAATCCTATCTCAAAGATTTGGGTAGAGATTCAGATGCCTTCCTCCATTTAAGGTGGTATTAAACCGATCTTGAAGAATTATAATAGGATGCCTTACTCTATTTAAGGTGGTATTAATCTTATCTCAAAGATTTGGGTAAAGAATCAAATGCCTTACTCCATTTAAGGTGGTATTAATCCTATCTCAAATATTTGGGTAGAGAATCAGATGCCTTACTCCATTTAAGGTGGTTTTAAACCGATCCTGAAGAACAAGAATAAGATGCCTTACACCATTTATGGTGGTCTTAAACCTATCTCAAAGATTTGGGTAGAGAATCAGATGCTTTAATCCATTTAAGGTGGTCTTAAACCTATCTTAAAGAATGAGAATAGGATGCCTTACTCCATTTAAGGTGGACTTAATCCTATCTCAAAGATTTAAGTAGATAATCAAATGTCTTACTCCATTTAAGATGATCTTAAACCAATCTCAAAGTATGAGAACAGGATGCCTTACTCCATTTAAGGCGATCTAAATCCTATCTCAAAGATTTGGGAGTAGGATACATTATATTAATCAAAAGGCTTGCCTAAAGTTTGATATTTTGACCATCGTAGAGCAATGAGGAATCGAATGTCAGAATATTCATCCTAAATTATAGTGTGAACCATTGCTAAACAATGAAGAATTGGATGTCAGAATCCTCATCCTCTAAAATATCGTAGTATTTGATTTGAGAGATTGTGGGAACAGGGGACTCCTAAAGCAACGCAAAATCAGATATAAAATCATTAACCTATAAAATTTCATAGAATTTGATTTGAAAGATCGCAATAGGAGGGGGCTCCTAAAGCAATGCATAATCAAATATAAAATCCTCAACCTCTAAAATTTCGTAGAATTTGATTTGAAAGATTGCAATAGGAGGGGACTCCTAAAGCAACACAAAATCGGATATAAAATCCTCAACCTCTTAAATTTCATAGAATTTGATTTGAAAGAATGTGATAGGAGGGGATTACTAAAGCAACACGGAATTGGATATGAAATCCTTAACCATTAAAATATCATAGAATTTAAAATTTACTTCAGAAACATATCACAACGTTAAGAAGGAAAGCTCAATGACTCACATCCAACCCAAGAGGTTGTGGAAAGGGACTAGATTGATAAGTAAAGCTCAATAACTCACATCTAATTCAAGAACAGATCAGAAAAGTATTTCACTATGTTAGGGAGGAAAGCTCGATGACTTACATCCAAAATAAGAGGTAGTGAGAGGGAACAAGAACCTCGGTACTGATCCCGAAAAAAAAACATAAAAATAGTGTAGAGAATTCATGGTGTTGACCTTATGGATATGTGGTATGTGAAGATTGACATTGGTGAGGAAAATTTGTAAGATTTTAGGTAGAGTGTGAAACTCTACGGGGATGTGAGGAAATTGGTGCGGATAAGGATAGTCGTGTTGTGCAAGCAAATTGTAAGAAATCTCAAACTAGAGAGAAACAAACTCAACAAAACTTATCATTTTATTTTCTTGTTTTCTTTATCACATTTAATTATCATAGTACATTTTTAAAATTTAATTTTCATTGGTCGATTGAGTTTCAAAAATATTTTAAATTTTAATATCAGACTTTCGTTGTATTGTTCTTCATTCATTATAATTCAGAACCAACATATGGTTCCACGGCTCTTTATCAATCACAAAAAAGGGAAATTTGAAAAATATGTTGAAATCTATAAGAAATTTCATTAATCTGCTTCAAAGAGGTGTTATAGACTGAATATATGCTGAAGCAAGAGACAACATGTTAAATGTATTTGAAACATCATATGTTGAATACATATCATATATCAAACACATCTAATACATTTCATATCATATCTGCTACATCATGACGCGATAGAGAAGATGAAAAAACTGTCTATCTATCCTTTGTGGGGTGAGCTCCTGATCAAACTGACCTACTAAGCCATGTTCCAGGACAAGAATTCCTTTTACGTGTACTTAGAGGTGCAACCATCTCATAGCTCGTACGTGCTTAGCTTCTCCAATTCTGGATCCGGTTGGAGCTCATACGGTACTTCACAATTATCCATTCTTCTTAATGTCACAGACACTCTGCGGTGTCATACCTCTGAAATGCAGTGCTTGGCTAAATCTACTCCATTTCTCTTTAGAATTAGTACTGAACCCATCGGTAGTGGAATC
Organism: Phalaenopsis hybrid cultivar; assembly: GCA_002079205.1. Taxonomy (NCBI): domain Eukaryota; kingdom Viridiplantae; phylum Streptophyta; class Magnoliopsida; order Asparagales; family Orchidaceae; genus Phalaenopsis; species Phalaenopsis hybrid cultivar. Next base: position 194,674 of record JXCR01148531.1, on the reverse strand, counting down.
TCAACAGCTTCTCCAAACTCCTGATGCACAAAAAACTTGGGATTAAATCAATAATAAGTATGCAATGTAACCCAAAAAATAATCTAAATTTAATGAAAATAATTTATCTTTAAAACCTCTTTCAAACTCCCAATTCTCTTGTCGATACTATTTTGGTTTGGGGGAGTTGCCCGTTAGAAGTTGTCGGTCACCAGAATTGAAATCTGTCGCCCGCTTCGGAAGGTCATTTTAAGATTTAAGTTTAGAAAAATATAAAATCAAACTGACCCTATATTTTTCATAGTTTAAATGAAAGAGTGTTGTACCTCAAACCCTATATCAATCCCGAAGATAAACATAAGACTTGAGGGTGAGGCTCAATCAAATAAACTAAGAAATGTATGACGTCCATTTGGTCTACAAAACCATTTTATTTGCCGAAAATTTCCCTTATTTAATATGAAGAATTAAATAGAGTTTATATTAAGCTAGGTTTGGAAAAGTTTCCTGTAAGGGCAAGCCCCTATAGTTAATTACATCTTAAAATGACCAAAGCCACATAAGAAAACTTTTGATAAAAATCAGGAAATATTATCATCAATGATTTCAAAAGGATAAGACTTTTCAACGATATCGGACAAAGAGGTGTGAAATGAGATTTGCTCAAATTTGGAGCATTTTGTTCTTGGAATCCAAAGGAGGAAGAACTAAGAGATGTCATGGATCCAGAGGAGAACCTCGGTGAGTTCCCAAGGTATCCTATTGTTTGGCTTCAATTTTGTGGAGAAATATTTAGGTGTTTCATCTTGCCAATTTTATTTAATTAGGGTTTACATTCGTGTGAAATGATCACACAAATAGCTTGGAAGATATGAGAATTTAGGTCATGATAAACGACAACCTCGGAATCCAAAGACGAGTTAGGGCCTATATTACACAACATGGTTGTACAAATGTCTAAAGAGGAGTTGACGATTTATGTTGCATAAACATACAACCTCACAATCTTATGGCTTGGTTGTTTAATTCTAAGGAAGGAATGGATTAGCTGGGGAATACGGGTTTTGCTGTTGAAGTTGGTCGTGCTACTCACAATGCTAGCTCCAAGCTCCTTGCCGTGATAAGTTTAAGTTTTTTAGGGTGTCAAGTTATGATGTCAAATCAGACAGCCCTATCATTGAAGTTCTTTAAATTTTATGGGGCATATTAAAGTTGATCAGAGTGACACCGGTTAGGATCCTATGGTTCCCTCATTCCAACAGCACTATTTTCTATTGGATTCACTTAGTCAAAATGAATTTACTAAACTCAACTTAATGAGTTCCATAATTTCATTTAGACCGGTGGAAGCCTCGTTAGCAACAGTAGGTTACCTCCTCCGAGGGATTCCCGATTATCTGATAGAGACGTCTTAATTTAGTTGTAGTTATGATTTCATGTGATGTTTGTGATTAAATTTTGAGTTTTATATTTTGAATGTTGTGGCAGTGAATTTTATCTTGGTTGATTTTAGTTTTTGTTTTGGTTTTGTGGCTATTCTAAAAGTTTTAGTTTTCATGCAGGGTGACATCGTTGTTTAGCATGCAAGTTTAAATTTTGTTCATACATGCATGTAAGTAAGCATAAAAAGTATAGTATGAAAGTACAAGAAAGACGACACTGTAAACAGTAAAAGCGTACCTAGAGAGTGTTCTCGTTCCACTACCTGAAACTCAAAATGCATGTTAGAACATTTTATGTAAAGCGGAAAAAGTAAGGTTTTAGTGAACTACCTAACCCTAGGTTATATCTTGGTGGGTCCCTATGGGTTTGATTAATGATGATTTTTGTTAAGCAAAACATATTAGTTTAGTAAACCTCTGTGGTATCCAACAGGTCCAGAGAAAGAAGCAGGTCCATGCTTCCCTCTCACTACTTGGTGAAAAGTCTCGAGCTTATTTAAACTTATTATGTTGATTAATAATCCATCATGTAAATACCCTTAATGCTCAGTGAACATTGATGTTTCAATTATCCCTAAGAGTAGGGTAATTATCATTTATGATTTAATTTGTAAGTTATGTTGGTGAAGACCCTTAAAAGGGGCAAGTTAATGTTATCAAGGCACTTAGCCAACTTTAATTTGGGCTTGTAATGTTCCAAAGGTGTTTAATTTTAATTATGTTCACTTTTCTAATCCTTATTTAATCAAATTTGATTTAGCCTAGGTTACTACTAAGCCCTTAAGGTTTTCGTAGATATCTTAGTTATTTTGAAAGAAGTTGAATTTTAAGTGATGATGATTATTTATTTTCAAAGCACTTAAATGTCATTTGAGCATCAAATAGGGGTATTAAATTAGTGAGTTATCAACTTCCAAAGTCATACCCCTAAGTCTAGGATCATTTAATATACTAGACTTCTGAATTTTAATAATTTAGGGAGATTACAAATTTATCCTTTGATTATGAAAGACTGAGGTTGGTTTCTACCAATTAATCCCCCTTTTGGTTTCAATCATCCAAATGAATTAGTTAAAATCAGAGGTTACCCTTTTCCCTCTTTGAATTAAGCCTAAATGTTAATTAAGACTAAACTTCCAAAATTACACTTTTGCCCCTAAGGCTCTACCACTTCATAATTTGTCAAATTTAATTTACATGACTTTGAAATTTTTATCATTCCTTACTCATGGGTCAATCAAGACATCAGAGGAGAAAATATGATTTTTTAAAATTTAATTTAATTTACATATTTATTCTAATGCAAAAATAAAATTTTTTAAAGAAAGTTCCATAACTTGACCAAGGAAAAGTATAATCCCTTGAAATTTTTACTGGTGGTAGACTTAGATCAGAGAACCATTTGGACCAAATTTCATGATTTATTGAGTTTTTTTTTGTGAATTATTAGAATTATTTTAACTTATGTAGTATTTATTAATTATAAAAATATTTTGAGAGTTGAATATTAAGTTTTATGTTTTTCAAAAATCTCCCTGAGGTCAGAGAACCTAGAGAAGCAAATTTTATAATTTTCTAATTTTTATTTGATTTATTGGAATTGCTTTGGTGAAAATTCATTTTTTAGCCTTTAAAAATTATTTTAAGCTTTAAAATTCAATATCTTCATTTAGAAAATTAGGAAAAGTATTCCAATTATTTCTAAGTGCTTAGAAAACAATTTAGAACAATTCCATGAATTTTATTATATTTGTGATTTTTATCATTTTTTAATTAATTAAATATTAAAAATAGACTTGAAAATGGAATTTTTATTTTAATTTCAAATTTATTTTTTAAAAATTTCTATGATCACATAGAACTCCAAAAACCAATTTTTATCATTTTTTGAGTTATATTTTAATTATTAAAAATCATTTTAGTACCAAAATATCATTTAACTTGAAAAATCAATTTGAGTTATTAAATGAGCTCCAAATGTTTTGAACTTTTATGGGGAGTTCTCTAAACTTTGAATCTTAGTGGAGATTAAAAATCAAGTCATTTTGATGTTTGTATTTCTTAAAATTATTTACCTTTGTGTTTTAGGGTTTGTGAAGATTAGGTGTATTTTGAATGACTTGGCTCATGAAATATTTTTCAAATAGTTCTCTGGTTATGGTAGACCTACCAAAATTTTCTTAGAATTTTCTAAGAAACATGCTAATTATTATGATTAATTTATGAAAATAATAGACATATGCTTGAAAAATATGGATCTCTGTCTAGAGGTCTCCCTTGACTTTGGAAAAATCAGGGAATGTTCCCCTTGTGAGAGGATACAATGTGTCAAAATTACAAGCCATGATAAAATGTCTATATGCATGGAGAATCAAAAGACTCAAAACCATATTTAATTAACTAAAAATAAAATATGCATCAAATGGACTTCAAATTATTTACACATTATTCTCCTCTGTTCACTAAGCAAGAGAGTTTTTTATTTTATTTTTTTGATTTTTCTACACCAAGATATAGATTTTTGAAGTTAGGGAGCATTTATTTATTTATTTATTTCTCTATTTATCTATTTAAATGTGTTGTGCCACCTCATCCTAGGCAACTCTGAAGCTCCATACAGTGCACTACTATTTGACGTCACCATCCACCTCAGCGGTGACTAGGCCCGCGGTTCATGTAAAGGAGCATTATTCGGTTTGATCTCATTCGTTGATGAGATAAACACGTGATCAGATGACTCCCCGTCATCATCCCCAATGGCATAGCTCAAGAACCATCCATCTTCAAGGCTTGATATCTCCATCATTTCTCAACTAAATTGAATAATTTTTTTTAAAATGCTCATCTAGACGAGAGGAACATATCTATACGGTTAAGATACCATTAAATTAAGCTTAATTAAATGGAGAATCAAAATATGCTCGGGCAGAGAGGGAGTTCAATACCTTTGCTCTGAGAATGGAAGCTTCAATCAGAGGTGCTCAGCCCATTCATTTGAGTCCAAGGAGGCTAGGGATTGAGCCACTTGCTGAGGTGAAAAGTCTACGTATGAATTCAATCAAGCTTGATTTCAGGCGTTGGTCTAGAGTTATGCTAGGGTCTTTGTGGAAGGGGGATTTGATGGAGCTTTTCCTGCTTTCACTATGATGAAGGTGTGAGAAAGTGGTTGGCTTGAGCTGAGGAGGTCTGAAAGAGTCTCTGTCAGTAATTTGGAGGGCTCTCTCAGAGAAAATTTTAAACTCTCCTTCCATGGCCGTGGAAGGGAGATTTTATAAAAATTGGTTTAAGGGTGGCTGTCATGGCCAATTAGGTGGTCAGGTGAGCCTAAAAAATGTGATGCTTAGGTGGAGGGAAGAGATTCTCTAACATTTGATTTGGATGAGGTGGACTCTAGGTTTGAAATGGGTTTGATTCCATGGGGGTGGCTCATGGTATTGGTGTTTTCCGGCCACTAGGCCAGCCGGCTAGGCCAGGGGAGGTGGCTAGGTGGTCAGGTGAGCCAGGGGAATGTGTCACAGCAATTAAATGAGTTAAGGTTTACTTTTGGAAAAAATATCCAAGGCTTAAGCAAATATCGAATCAAAATCCATTAATTTAATGAACCATTGGTCCATGGCTTAGCTTAAGTGGTTTTATGGGGTTTAGCTTGGTCACTAGAGTCCAACTAATGGCTGTGGAGTCATTAATTTGGTGACTTTGGGGTGGTTAGGCTAATTTTAGTGCATGTTTCCAACGCGGGTTCAATGACCAAAGCTTAGGTTTGGGCTAGGTTAGCCATGTAAATTGACCCAATTGATTAATGTATTTGATGTATATGATTGTAGTGAACATTTTTGGTGAAGGATTGAAAGGATTTTGAGTTCAATTGGAGGGTCAATTTGGAGGATTTTGGAGAGTTGGTCATTTTGGGCATGATGGGCTAGACTTGGGCCTAAATAGGGCTAGCTTTGGGCTAAGTTCTAATTGATTGTTGAGAATGGTCAATAGGAATGCCATGAAGAGTTTGAAACATGAATTGGTTGCCAATTTTGGGGCTAAAATACCATATGGATTCCAGCAGGACCCGGAATTGGAGGAGTTGTTTCCTTACAAGCTCTGAGAAGGTTGTACCTCTAAGTACATGCGAAGGGAACTCTTATCCTGGAGCATGACTTAGAAGGTCTGCTTGATCAGGAGCTCAACATACCAGGCACAGAGGGTTCACTTGCTTTCTTTTAACAAGCATGACATGTATCTGATGCAATCAGTCTATGATGTACTCATATCATGAGAAGATTCTCAATGTATTTCAGCATGTAATACATGATGTACCTTTTTGAGGCATTAGCTTATGTTTGATCTGTAGCATCTTTATTGAAGCAGATTAATGGAAATTTCTCTTAAATTGTGCCTTTTTGTCGATTGCCTTTTTGTGCGATGAATGAAAGCCGCAAACATGCGATGGTTCAGAATTCCAATGAACAAAGAACGGAACAACAAATCTTCAACAATAAATAAAACACAAATGAAAGATAATCATAAATGAATAAATAAAAACAAATTTCTTTTAAAAATCAACAAATTAAAATTAAAACTTTAAAAACGTATTTTTGAAAAATCAATTGTGATAAAACCAACAAGAAAATAAAACAAACCTGTTGAGTGGATTCTTCCGTTTTTGGAAGTTCCTACTCTTTGTGAGTGCAGCACAACCATCATTATCTACACTAACTCTCTGTACATCCTCGCAGAATTCCACATTCTGCACATAACTCCACAAAGCTCTACAAATCTTCTTCAAAATCAACCTTTTCACATAACACACTACCGCAAATTCAACATCACAAGCTCTTTGTAAATTTCAAATCACATCTTCAAATCAGTACCCAAATCCTGATTCTCTCATCTTTGGATTGATACTTACATTTCAATTCTCACTTCTGAATCAATCCTACATTTCTGATTTATTACATTCGAAGTCGATCCTTACATTCCGACACTTTCTTTTGAGAATTAACCTACATTTCAATTCTCATTTCCGAATCAGTCCTACATTTCTGATTCATTACATTCGAAGTCGATCCTTACATTCTGACACTTTCTTTTGAGAATTGACCTACATTTCGATTCTCATTTTTGAATCAGTCCTACATTTCTAATTCATTACATTCGGGGTTGGTCCTTACATTCCAACACTTTCTTTCGAGAATTGACCTACATTTCAATTCTCATTTCCGAATGAGTCCTACATTTTTGATTCATTACATTCGAAGTCGGTCCTTACATTCTGACACTTTCTTTTGAGAATTGACCTACATTTCAATTCTCATTTTTGATTCATTACATTTGAAGTTGGTCATTTTGGGCATGATGGGCTAGACTTGGGCCTAGATAAGGCTAGCCATGGACTAAGTCCAACTTGATTGTTGAGAATGGTCAATAGGAATGCCATGAAAAGTTTGCAACATGAGATGGGTGCCAATTTTAAGACTAAAACATTCAATTTGGTGAAATTTAGAGGCACAGCTAATTTGAGGCAAAATTTGGGGCTTTGACCTAAGTTGAAATTAAATGAAATTGATGCTTCACCAAGGCCAATTGAAGGTCAAGTTTGATATTTTTTAGGAATGTTATGAAGAGTTTAGGGTCCAAATTGAGACCACTGGAGTAGGCCATGGGGTCCAATTTGGTGGAACCAAGTCATATGGCCAAAATTGGGGGTTTTAATTTAGATCAAAATTGGGCTCAAATCATGGGCCAATTGAGCTTGGATTTGGTTTAGATTGGTCACATGAAAGGTGAATTTGAGTTTAGGATGGAAATTGGGGCCAATTTGATAGAAATTTGAGGTGGATTTGGGGAGATTGGGCCTTTAAAGACAATTTTAGGGGTTCTGGTCAAAATGATCAAAATGACCAAATTGTGTCACGTTGTAGTTGAGAAAAGTGAAATTGGGAATATTTGGAATATTTTGGAAATTTTTGGGTTTTTTGGAATTTTGGGCTAAGGAGGGGTATTTTGGTAATTTGGTAATTTTTTGGTGATTTTGGGTAATTTGGGTGTTTTCAAAAGGTTTGAAATGAATTTTGAACAAATTTGGGTATTTTGGGTAAATTTGGCCAAATTTAGGGTCCCAAGGGTACTTAGGTAATTTGGGGGTTTATGGACAAAATACTAAGTTGGGCATTTTGGTAGAGTTGGGGTGCCAACCATCATAAATAAGCCATGGACCAATGGAAACCCCATTTGAGTCCTTTATGTACTGGTCATAGATAAACCCTAGCCTAGGGCCAATGGGTTTAGGGGACCACCTACATGAGTCTCTCAAAGGATCAAGTGATCAAGGTCAAGAAATTTTAGGATTGTATTTGTGAGTGATTGTGCGTGAAGTGATTGCTAATGAGTACCTTAACTCTAGAACAACATCCATTGTCAACCCTAAGGTCCAACAGTCATATGGGAACTCTCCTTGAGCTCCCTCATAATGACCCCATCTACTAAGTGCTAGAGGTTAGGACCACTACGTGGAACTTCAAGTTGAGTAAAGAGGAGATTATAATTTCTAATGGTGAGGGTTCCTTTTCTAGTTTTCTAGTAATAGTCAACAGAAAGTCCTATGGCTAGAACTTAGGCTACTAAAGAGGATCACCAGACCTTAACCAAAAATGAGGTCAACAAATGGACCCCAAATAGATGTGGTGTGCTGGGCAAGCACACCACGCGTATTGACGTTGACTAATGAGATCAACAAAACCAATACAAGCCCCAAAGTCAAGAGACATAGAAGGAGTGTGGGATTGTTTGTGCTATTTGCTTCCACTAGGGAACATAGCAAGTGAATATTTGATCAAAGTCAAGAAGTAGGGACTCTCGCTGAGGATTGGAGAGTGGGTTCTGAGTTATCAGATTTCAGGAATTTGTAGAAGATGGGAGTCAGTGTGTAAGTACTGACCCTGGGGTGTGATTTGAAATTTAGGTATTGATTTTAGAAGAGGGTTGGAAGTTAAAGACCGATCATGAAAAGAGAGGAATCAGAAGTTAGGGACTGATTCGAGGATAAGGATTGAAATTTAAGGATCAATCGCAAGAGAGAGTGTCAGAAGGTAGGGACCGACCTCAAAAAGGTGAATCAGAGGTTAAGGGCTGATTCTAAAATGAGAATTGAAAGTTAATGATAAATCTCAGAAGAGAGCATCGGAAGGTAGGGTCTGACCTCAAAAGGAGTGAATCAAAAGTTAGGGACTAATTCAAAAACGAGGATTGAATGGTAGTGATCAATCTTAAAAAGGGTGTCAGAAGGTAAGGACCGATCTTAAAAGTGTGAATCAGAAATTTGGGACTGATTCAAAAATAACAATTGAAAGGTAGGGATCAATCTCAAAAGAGAGAATCGGAAGGTAGGGACCGACCTCAAAAGTGGTGAATCAGAAATTAGGGACTGATTTGAAAATGAGAATTGAAAGGTAAGGATCAATCTCAAAAAGAGAGCGTCGAAAGGTAAGGACCGACCTCAAAAGTAGTGAATTAGAAATTAGGGACTGATTCAAAAATGAGAATTGAAAGGTAAGGTTCAATCTCAAAAGGAGAGCGTTGGAAGGTAAAGATCGACATAAAAAAAGGTGAATAAAAAATTAGGGACTGATTCAAAAATGAGAATTGAAAGGTAAGGATCAATCTCAAAAAGAGAGCGTCGAAAGGTAGAGACCCACCTCAAAAAGTAATGAATCAAAAATTAGGGACTGATTCAAAAATGAGAATTGAAAGGTAGGGGTCAATCTCAAAAAGAGAGCGTTAGAAGGTAAGGACCGACCTCAAAAGTAGTGAATCAGAAATTAGGGACTGATTCAAAAACGAGAATTGAAAGATAGGGATCAATCTCAAAAGAGAGTGTCAGAACGTAAGGACATACCTCAAAAGTAGTGAATTAGAAATTTGGGACTAACTCGAAAGTGAGAATTGAAAGTTAATAAAGAATTCGTGGTGTTGAATTCAAAGATATGTGTCGTATGTAAAGGTTGACATTGTTGAAGAGGATTTGTGAAAATTTGCGAGTTTTTGTGCAGAATGTAAAATTTTGTGGGGATGTGAAGAGAATTAGTGCAGACAAAGATAGTTGTGTTGAACGAGCAAAAATTAAGAAACTCTTAAATTGAGAGAATCCACTCAACAAATTTATTTTCTTTTCTTGTTGTTTTTATCACATTTAATTTTTTAAAATATGTTATCAAAATTTGATTTAAGTTGGTTGATTTTTCAAAATGAGAGTTGTTTTGTTGTTTGTTTATTGGATATTTTTGTTTAAATTTTATTAAAAAAATTTTGTTCTTTGTTCATTGTAATTTTGAACCAACGTGTGGTTCGTGGCTTCAATCCATCGCACAAAAGGCAATTGACAAAAGACACATTTCTGAAAAAAACTTCATTAATCTGCTCCAACAAAATGTTACAGATCCAGTGTAGGCCAACGCCTCAAAAGGTACAATATGCAAAGTGCATCAAAGTACATCCAAAATATCTCATGCCAAGTACACAATATAGGCTGAGCATCTTTGTACATATCACATCACTGTAATGTATTAAAGTAGAAAGGAATCCTCTGACTGTCTGTTCTTGCGAGCTCCTGATCAAGCTGACCTTCTAAGACAAGCTACAGGACAAGAGTTCCCTTCCCTTGCGCTCAGAGGTGCAAACCTCTCATAGCTTTTAAGGTAGTAGTTCCTCCAATTCTGGGTCTGGCTGAAATCCATGCGGCATTTTACTGTTTTTCATCCGTCGGAAGGTTACATACACACTATGCACTCCTGGAATGCAATGCTTGACAATGTCTACACCGTTGCCTTTAAGTAAAAGCACTGAGCCCACTGGTAGGGGAACCTCCACAAAGCCTCTGAACTCACCAGGGCTGACGATGTCAATTTCTTTCCCAAATAAGATGTTGCTTTTACTCATGAATGAGACCGTACAAAAAGGTCACGAAGTCATGGTGGTCTATATGTGGAGGAATGCAATCACCCTTGTGATAGATGTTGATAATACAACTATTTAGAATGTAGGTAGTGGACAAAATACTTCATCTAACCATTCTTTTGATCATCCACTTTATCATTGGCGGTAGTGGATCTACTTGATCGTGTTTGAGGATCCCAGGCGGATTCCTCTGTCTGTTATTTGTAAAGTTATAGCAGCAGCCACACCAGATAGTAATCCTCCCTTTTCCTCGCATCCATTTCCTCAGCTCAGAATAGATCCTTTCCATAAGTAAACCTGCTTGACCTCTGTCTTTTAGATAAAAATTGCAGTCAAGAATACTCTGTTCGTCAGTCTTTGAGAAGAATCTGGTATACAGTTCTAATCCCTCCAGTATGTTGATAAATTTTCCCTGTACTTCTTCGTAGAACTCGAAGTCTCTTTTATTTACTTTGCTCATTTTATAATATTCCACCGTACTAGGAGTCGACAGTTGTCGCTGGTATTCCCTCATTTGAACATCAGTGGGAACCCAAGCTAGTGCTGTCTCTGGCTTTAACAAAATGTATGATTCACGTTTGGCTCTATATCCCTCGAAACATACGGTGCTGCATCCATTGGGACATATGACTCTGCTTCCATCAAGTAATCAGTAGTCTGAGATCCATCATTGGTAGATGCATATTCCTCTAATGTGCTATAGTATTGTAAGTATAGGACGTTGCAGTCCGAGCACTCCACAAATGACCCCATAGTTGACGCTCGTGCAGGTATTTTGGCATTACAGGTAGGGCAACCCATACACAAAACATCTGAAGCTGGTAATATCTTTGGCTTTGTAACAAACTTAAACTCCTCATCCATAGTGGGCTGGCTGGAGGAGGTCTCTTTCATGCCCGAATAATAAAGGTGTCTCTCAAGAATAGGAGCGAGCAAGTTGTCTGCCTTTTTTTGGCGTCTCTTCTCTTCTTGTAAGAAAGCTCTCTATTTTTGTTGGCTGGCGTTCCTTCGTTGTGTTCTTCACAGTGGAGCAAACATTATCCCTTCATTATCAGCAACAACTAGGCCCCCAGTCAGTGTAGCTATCATGGATGGTAAATGGCTTGGCCCCTCCATCGGGTCCCGTTGTACCATCACGCTCTTTCCATTTAGTGACACACTGTCTTTGGTGGCCACCCTTACTAGTGAAGCCAGCCCTTCCTTTTCCCGTTGACTGAAAAAATTCATTAAAGGCCCCTCGTAATCCACGCCGACCTAGTTAAATTCCATGTAAAAGTCTACAGTGCCGCCTAACAGTGCATTTCTTCATTTAGTGCTAGATTCCAATATCTTTGAAGGCAAAGATCAGCCTTTGGCCTGACATTTCTCTGCATACAACAGGAAAAATGTCAGCGGGCTGAAACTTAGCGTGAACAAGAACAAAATAAAGTATTTATTAATGAAAATTTTTGTTTATTTTGGTGAAGATATCATTTATTCATGTGTGAATTTCATTTTGATTAGTGGCATATTAAGTTTGAAAAGAGAAAATTGAGGTGTGTAACTTTCAAAATTTTTATTATGTTGAGGTTAATTTTGTTACAAAAATTTTGGACCCGGTCACAGACTTTTAGCCACATAGATAACCCTAAATAATCAAAATTTCAAATCAAGCAAGGGCAAGCAATGTCAGGTTGCGTAGTTTTTCTTTAGGTATCATCTGTTGATTGGTAGAATGGGTCTTTTATCCTGGAAATCCACTAACTGGTAGGCTCCTCCTACATAAACCTTTTCAATGACAAATGGTCCCTTTCAAGTTGGCTCGAATTTTCCACCTATCTTGCGGGTGCAAGAATAGGACTTTTGAGCACAAGGATGAGGTCACCAACCTTGAATGTCCTTAGGCGGACCAATTTTTCATGCGCTTGTACCATCTTTGCCTAGTAAAGTTCCAATTGTTGCTGTGCTTTAAGTCATTTTCCTTCCAGAATTTCTAGTTCCTTGAGCCTGAGCTTTGCTCTTTCTTCTATTGTTAGTTGGTTGGCGACAGTGACTCTTAGAGACAGCATCTGAATTTTTAGTGGTAGTACAACCTCAGATTCGTACATGAGCATGTAGGGTGTACAATGAGTGGGAGTCCTAAACATCATTTGGTAGGCCCACAAAGCTTCTAGCAATTTGTTGTGCCTATCTCTTTTGTTTTCATCCAGTGTTTTCTTTAAAATCTATACCAATGTTTTGTTGAAGGCTTCAGCCAATCCGTTTGCTCTGGGATAGTAAATTGTAGAGTATCTCCAACCTATCCCATGTCATTTAACAAAATTGTTGATTTTTGTGCTTTTAAAAGCTGTCCCATTGTCAAAAATTATTCTTCATGGTACTCTGAAATGGTAGATGATTTGGCTATTGAAGAACTGAAGGACATGCTATGCCGTAACCTCTCATAAATGTACTACCTCTGCCAATTTGGAGAAGTAATTTATAGCGGCAATTATAAACCTATATTTTTGGAGGATAGAGGGTCTATAAGACCTATTATGTTCATGTCCCTAAACTCAAATTGCCACAAAGCAATGATTGGATGTAGCACATTCGGAGGTTGGTGCAAGACCACCCCATGCACTTGGCACTAGTGACATTTTCTGGCTGTATTCATGCAGTCGGACATCATTGTTGGCAATTAATATCTGAGTCTCTTGATCTTCATTTTCATTTTTGGTCTTGACTGGTGAGCGCCACACAATCCTGCATGCACTTCTTTGATGATATTATGTGCTTTGTCTTTGTTTAGGCATCATAGCCACATCTGGTCAAACGATCTTCTGTAGAGGACATCACCAACCAAGGCATATGACATAGCCCTTTCGTAATGTGATGTGCCTTAAACTTGTCTTCCGACAGCTTTCTAGTATGAAAATATTCTATTAATGGCTTGCGCCAATCTTCATTGATATCCGCAACTGCAATCATTGTTTCTTTTTTTTTCGAGCTTGTGTAGAGTTTCGTGGTCGATTTGAGGAAAAACTTGTCTTCCTTGTACTGTGAATTTGATAAAATCCTATGAAGGACACGCCAATTCTTTAGCTAGTTTTGCTAGAGTGTCGGCATGGGCGTTATCTCCCCTAGGATTCCGGTAGAAAGTCACGTAGGGGATTTTCTCCAGTAGCTTCATTGTGTACTGGTGGTATTCTACTAGCCGTGATTTCAGAATTTTGTATTTTCTGAAGAATTGTTGGATGACGAGTTGTGAGTCACCATAGACGGCAATGTTTGTTATATCCATTGAGATTACTAACTCCAATCTGATGATTAAGAATTCATATTCTGCTTCGTTGTTGGTGCACAACTCTGTCAGGTGGTATGAGAATTTTAACATACCCTTATATGGTGTGATAAAGATCAAATTGATCCCTGCTTTGCCTGGTATGACTGTGTCTGATCCTTTGTCTTTTCTGGCTAATAAAGCATCATCAAAGTACATCTCCTAGCATTGCGCACTAGAGAATTCCATTAGTAATACTTGCTCATCTGGTAGTTTGTTGTTGAGAGGGAACCAAGCTGGCAATGGGTGTGCAGCAAGAAAGTCCGCTAGAATCTGTCGCTTGATAGCACGAAGGAAAATAAAAGTTATATCAAATGCAATAAGATCATTGAGCATCTTGATAGACGTCCGGAGAGTGTTGGTCGAGTCATCAAATATTGCAATGGGTTAACTTTTGAAATTAGGGTAATTTTATGAGAGAGCATGTAATGTCTAAGCTTTTGTGCAACGAAAATTAATGCTAGACAATGCTTCTCAATAGGTGGATATCTTACTTTTGTCAGTATTAGCGACGACTCAAGTAGTAGAGTTAATTTTCTTTACCCTCGTCATTGACTTGGGCTAAGGGGGCTCCAAGAGAGTCATCTAGGGCCACGATATAACATATTAAAGGTTTCCCTAGGATAGGGCTGTCAAAATAGGAGGTTTCATTAAATATTGTTTAACGTCTTCAAAGGTTTGCTGACATTTCTCTTCCCAAATGAATTTGGCATCTTTTTTAATTAATGTCAAGAAAGGCAGACACCTATCTGAGAGATTAGAAATAAAGTGTCTCAGATATGCCAACTTCCCCTGGAAGGAACGTAGTTGTTTTATGGTTTTAGGAGGAGGCATTTCCAAAATAGCTTTAAATTTATCTGGGTCAATCTCGATTCCCCGATGACAGACAATGAATCCTAGAAATTTACCGGAGGTAACGCCAAAGGCGCACTTTAAAGGATTCATTTTAAGGTCATATCATCGTAACCGTTCGAACACAATCCTTAAATCATCCAAATGGTCTATTTTTTGTTTACTCTTAATGATCAAATCATTCACGTAGCAGTCCACTTGATTGTGAATGAGGTTGTTAAATGTCTTCATCATTGTACGTTGATATGTTGCTCTAGCGTTCTTTAACCCAAACGACATCACTGTGTAGCAAAAAATTCTGATCGGCGTTCTGAAGGCTTTAAGTGCTGCATCCTCGGGAGCCATCTTGAGTTGGTTGTATCCCGATGATCCGTCCATGAAAGAGAAGATTTCATGTGTAGAAGAAATATCCACCATCATCTCTGGTATTGGTAGTGGATACTCGTCTTTCAGACATGCTTTGTTTAAATCTGTCAAGTCGACGCAAACATGGACTAGTCCATTTTTCTTTTTGACAGGTACAATATTGGCTAACCATGTGGGGTATTACTCTTCTTTTACAAAGTTAGTGTCTATTAATTTCTTTACTTCGACAATAACTTGTTGCTCTATTTCGAGGCACATTCTTCTTGGAGCTTGTTTTACTGGGGTTATGTTTTTGTCCACCCCGAGTTTGTGAACTGCAGCTTGTGCAGACAGTCCTGACATCTCATCATAACTCCATGCAAAACAATCTTTGAATTCTGTTAACAATTTGATCAACCGTAGAGATTCTTCATCGTTAAGTAGAGAGCTTATAAATGTAGGTCGGGGTTATTCTTCAGTCTTGAGGTTAATTTCTTTCAACTCATCAACAGTTGACTTGATTTCCTCAAATTCTGGCGGAGCATCTTGTATTAGCTGATCAGTAGAGTCATCCTCTATATCGAGGTGATTCTTTACTGATTCACTAGGAACAACTATAAAAGATTTTGAATCATCAACTGGTCCAACTGTACTAAATCTAAGACCCTCTTTTGAGTTTGGAGTTTAACTTTTAATATTCCATAATTTTTCAAAAAGTTGAAATTTATCAATTTGTTTTGACAAGTGTCCCTGTTGAATTAACTTTTGTACACAAGGCAAAAAGTAACCAAAAGGTAGTTCCATTAATTCATTAGGATCCTCATCCAAATTTACATGATTTTCAAGATTAGTAGAGGTAGAAGCACAGTACAATTTGATCGGCTTTGAACCAACACTACGGACTTCCTTGACCTATAAACTCTCGACCTTTCGAGGGAGAATTGGAGTAAGGGTCATGGTGTTCGCATAGTAGTTTATCTGATCATACATCACCTCATATTTGCTTTTCTTGGTATCTTCTAAGGATATCTAATACCGAGGTTTCTTCTATTTTGTCATCATTATTTCATCTTCAAAATTGTCTTCATCACCAATGTTGATGATTGACCTAATCTGTTGAACGATTAAGTTGGTTCTTGCTCGTCCACCTCCCTGGCCTCAACATCGGGTGCGCGAACTAAAAGAACCTCCACCAACTTGTTGTAAGAGAGTAGTCACTAAAGCGGAGTTGAATGGGCCTGCCATTGTACTTCTTCTGGATCTTTACTTTTATTTGTTGCAATCTCACAAGAGAAGACAATTTTCTTTGGAGGCACGTAGTAGGCATCATCTTCATGAATACCGACTTCATGAACTGAAAACTATTGTAGATCTCCTTTGATGCAATGTTCTTGTCCTTCTTTATAGTACTTGATGCACTTGTGTAGAGATGATGGAACCATGTTGTGTTCATGAATCGATGGTCGACCAAGTAGAGCGTTGAAAGAGGTCTCGACAACGATGATATGAAATTTGGCGGTTGTTGCTAGTTCCCCAACCTTCATAAACAATGTAATCAATCCAAGGGCCCTTTCTCCCTTTTGGTTGAATCCTCTTAACACCATTTTATCGGCTGTAAGTTCCTGAGCTTCGATGTCCAAATAGGCCAATATTCGTAGACTCAACAAGTTGAGTGATGCTCTAGAATCTACTAAAACTCTGGACAACACAAATCTGCCGATGTCAATAGATATGTAGAGTGGTCGATTGTGGTCGGCGGTACTGAGCTGCAAATCTTCATTGGTGAAGGTCACCCCAGGCTATTCTTTCAATGAGCAAACTTCATCTGAGGATGTGTTGGCCAACTGAGCTAAGAAAATCTCTGGGTGGAACAACGCTGTATCCAGAGACTCTCTCATCTCCTTTCATAGGATTAGAGCATCATAGATGCTTAATCGGGCCGGCAACTTTCTAAGATAAGCTAGCACATTGTAATCCACTTTATGTGGTCCTCCAATTTTCACTTGGTTGTGTGGTTCTTTCACTGGTGGAGGTGGAGGTAGTTCTTCTCGAGTTACTATTTATTTTTCTTTATCCATTGGAGCTATTCTCGGGGGTAACACTTTCCCGTTCCTCAAGTTTATTTCTGTAATTTCTTCTTTTTAAGGTACCTTTGTTAAATTTTTTGGTGTTTCTTCTTTGTCGGAAAATTTAAGTTGATGGCATGCGGTGCACCGTGGTGCTCGAGGATTGGCTCCACACTCCCAATTTTATTGTAGCAGTTATTGTTGATGTCTTTTTCGGTCTTGTTAGTGAGTTCGCTGGACTTAAGTACGATTTGAGTATCATTTTGGGAATCGAGATCAAAGTTAGATTGGTCATAATCAATTATGTCATCACTAGAAACAGTAAAAATGTAGCCAAAATCATAATCTTTATATTCATAAGACCCCGGAGGGGCAAAAAGATAATCATACAAAGTCAGGGGTTCGAGGATTTTCTTCACCGAATCCAAGAAAACCAATCTAATAGAGGCAGCCTATATCCTACCCTCCATGCTATCAATTTTCATGATGGCATTCTTCTTTCTCTTTGTATTTGACAATGACGGATCTTGTGGCGAAATCTTCTTGACATGCTAAAGAATCTGAATGGAGGTTTGTTTTCACGCGTTTTGGATTTGGTTCAAAATTTTCTTGGACATTTGCTCCAAACGTTACTCCATCCATCTTTTCTAGTGTATGTGGAAGATTGTTTCAATGAATTCTGGTTTTGATTTAGGACCCTCTGAGTTTGTCCCAAGTAGTACTCCATCCCTCTTCTCCAGTATATAGATCAATCAAAGAAATCAACTCGATCGTAATCATATTTATTGAACCCTTTTCAGGTTCCTTTAATTATTCTTTTGGGATCGTTATATTCCCTTCAATAAGATTCTTTTTGAACAAATCCTTAAAAATGAAGAATTCTTCTATAGTGTGTCCCAGCAATCGGTGATATGGGCAATAATTTGGTTGGTCTTTCTTGTCAACTTCCTCGGACTTCTTTGGCTCTAGTAATCTGAACTCAGGCTTCTTCATCAAACTTCTAAACATTTGGATACGACTTCATCTTTGAAAGAATACACCATTTTCTATCTTTATGCCATGGATATTCTCTTATTCTGAGATGACCCTCTTTGAGGCGGTCGTTGGTTGGACTGGCTATTCTATTTCTGAGCCACCTGTGATGAAGACTGACGAGGATTTTTTGCATATTTCTTTATTGGCTATTTTCCTTTGTCGACAGTCACTACTGTTCCTGATTTCTTTTCAAACACTCTGGTTGCCTTGGACTTTTTGTGTGAATCCATATGTTTGATTTCTTCTTGAAGATTGCTGCCTTTATGGAGTAGCTTCTCGAAGGATTTGATGGTGAGTCCCTTGAGCATGAAAGCTACTGGGCCATGAATGCTTTTGAGTAAAATTTCAATCACATGATGTTCCTGTAGCTGAGGTTCACACTTCATGCTATGGTTTCTCCACCTCAAAATGTAATCCACAAAAGTCTCATTGGGCTTTTGCTTTTCCATCATTAGCTCCTATAGACACATGATGTTGCGCTCCGAAAATCTCTTCACAAATAGTTGTTCCAGTTCGACAAAGGCCTTCACTAATCCATTGGGTAAATTGGCATACCAATCGAAGGTGATCCCTGATAAGCTGCTGAGAAACTGTTGGAAGAGCAAAGCTTTGCTATTTTTTGTGTTGCCACAACTAGCTCGAAAGTGTGCTAGATCTTGTTTAGGATTTCTAGTCCCATCAAATATTTTAAAGTTTGGGTCCACGAAATCCTTGGGGAATGGTACGACATTGAATTCTTCAAGATAAGGTATGCCTTTTAGAATCAACACACTACCTTTAGATTGGGTTAAGGCCTCCTGAACCTACTCAACCATTTGCTTAAATTCCTTCTCTAGCATATCGCCCGATGGAGAATCCTTCTTTGAATGCTCATTTCTATTTCTTGAGGCAACTTCCCTTCTTTCATCTGTAATGTGTATTATCTCCGGTTGGTTGATATCTGAAGATGCTAGTTGCGGTGCTTGTGATTAGCCTTGAATGGTGGACATGGTGGTCATGGCTACGACCATCTCTTTTATCCTTTTTTCCAGTTGACAGACTTGTTCATCCCTTAAGAGGATAGCCCTGCATAGCTCATCTAAGGCGTTCTCTTCGATGAGAGGTTGTGCCTCACGCGTAGATGTAGCTACTTTGGTTTCAATGACATAGACATCCATGAAATCTTCTTTAAGGTAGTCATTATAGTCAAAATCTTCATCATTGCTGTCGATGGAAACTCCGTGTTCCCAAGCCAACTCAGAAATCTCGGCCCTGAGCTTTTCAACTTTTTCTTCAATCATTGATTCTTTGATTGTTTTAAAATGTGGAGGACCCTGCTGAACCTCTTCCTCTTGTTCTTCCATTTCACAAGCAATCGCTGTGACGATGTTAGATACTTCAAACCCTGGCTTCATCCATGATCTTGCTCTGTGGGCTTACTGCACTGTATTGGTACAGTGACCTTGGGTATCCAAACCTTTTTCTTTGACGATGATGTCTCAGGACGGAGTGTCCTAATAGCAACATCAGTATGTCGAGGAAGAGTATGCTCCCCATGGTGCAGACCAGCTACAGTTTCAGGTAATCTCTTCATCTTTTCCTTTAGAGTTATAGGGATGTCTTTATAGTGGGTGATTGGTAGGATTCTTGGACTCAGTCTTGACTTAATCGGTCGACGACCTACAGTCCTAGTGACGGTAGACTCAATGGTGACTATGGTGTTATCAACTTTGCTCCCTAAGCAAAACCAAACAGGAATACCAGTAGGCAAAGCCTCAGTTAACTTTTGAGATTTGTTTAGCGGATCTGACGTTCTTTAAAATTTCTTTCTTCACGCAAGGGGATATTGCATGTCCCACTCATTTAAGTAGTTCATTGACTGAAAAACCTTCTTTGGCGGCTAGCCTTTGAAAAACTGAACTGACTCGGGTGATAAGAGTATGTTTCTTTCTTTCCACACCCTGTCATAAAGTGATGGTAATGCAGCGGTGATTTTCTGGATACTTTCGTACCCGTTTGTATCCATCAAAGGATGGAATCTACTTCCCCGCAGAAGTGGATATACTTCCAGTAATTCTAACTCCTCTTGGTGAGGCTCTTCATCAGTAGGTACTTTCTTAGGAGCCTAAACTTTAGTAGCCCTCCAAACTCTCCTACTACAGTTTCTCCTTGGGGTTTGAGTCAGTGGTGTAGTCTTTGAACCTGACCTGATTTTGAATACTGATGATGAGATAGCTAATCCCTCAGTCGGATCTTCAATGATCATTACTTCTTTCCCCTTAGCAGCAGCGGGGACAACAGGTTTGGTAGGTGCTACGACAGCAGTAGTCTAGCCTTTCTTGTAGGAAGGGAAGTCCTGAAGATAGTTCAAGTTGAACTTAGCAGACGGCTCCTGAACTTTCAGAGCAGTAACTTTCATTACGACGAACGAAGCCTTCCCAAAGATAACCTCAAGGTCTTCGAATCTGGCTCTGTGATGGTAGGAGCAATGTTGCGAGCTTCACGGCTTGTCAGCAAGTTGCAGGAAAAAGTCAGCGTTGGGTAGGCCATTGTAACAGCTTTAAAACAGAAAGTTTTGGGGTTAGTTATATGACCAAAATCTCATAATCTTAGTGCAAGCACTAAAAACTAATAGAGGTTGTTCTTTAGACCGGGTAAGTTTTTTATTTATTTAATTTAGTGGGAGTTTTAAATTTTTTTTTTAATGAAAGTAATTTTAAAAGAAAAAAATATTTAATTTATGTAAGGAAGTTTTAAAGCACACGCAACACGACACCAATTTGATTTAGTTTGCAAGCTAGCCAATCAAACTCGAAAGAGAGATGTGAAGTGTTTAGGACCTAGTGCGAGACCCATTTAGCAACACACAATGCCCAAGTGGAACAAGTCCACCGACACACCACCCCACATGAAGATTTAAAGAGTCCTTAATGGCCTCCTGAACCCCCTTTGTTTAAAGGTGATGGAACGGACAGTTTGGAAGTCCAAAGAGTTAGTCGTACTTTCCCAAGACAGAAATGAGAAATGTATGTCAACGGAAGAAGGGTAATTTGGTCCAAGAGGGACATGGAGACATTCCTGATATATGAAGATAACATTTTTTTTGATTTAAATGGAAAGAGAAGCTACTCCCCAGTGGAGTCACCAGAAGCTGTTGGAACTATTTTGGTTTGGGGGAGTTGCTCGTTAGAAGCTGTCAGCCACCAGAATTGAAATCATGTCGTCTGCTTTGGAAGGACATATTAAGATTTAAGTTAAGAAAAATATGAAATCAAACTGATCACATATTTTTCATAGTTTAAATGAAAAAGCGCTGTATCTCAAACCCTCTATCTATCCTGAAAGATAAACACAAGACTTGAGGGTGAGGCTCAATCAAATAAACTAATAAATGTATGACGTCCATTTGGTCTGCAAAACCGTTTTATTTACCAAAAATTTCCCTTATTTAATATGAAGAATTAAATAAGGTTTATAAGCTGGGTTCGGAAAAGTTTCCTATAAGGGCAAGCCCCTATAGTTAATTACATCTTAAATGAACAAAGGCACTTCAAAAAACTTTCGATAAAAACCAAGAAATATTATCTTAAAGGATTTCAACAGGATAAGACCTTTCAACAATATCAGACGAAGAGGTGTGAAATGGGATTGGCTCAAGTTTGGAGTTTTTTGTTTTTGGAATCCAAAGGAGGAAGTGTTAGGGGATGTCATGGATCCTGAGGAGAACCTCGGTGACTTCCCAAGTTATCCTATTGTTTGGCTTCAATTTTGTGGAGAAATAGTTCAGTGTTTTATCCTACCAATTTTATTTAATTAGGTCTTACATTCGTGAGAAATGATCACACAAATAACCTGAAAGATGTGATGATTTAGGTTATGACAAATGACAATCTTGGAATCCTAAGACGAGTTAGTGATTATATTGTACAACATGGCTGTACAAAGGCCTAAAGAGGAGTTGAAGATTTATGTTGCATAAGCAGACAACCTTACAATCTTATGGCTTGGTTCTTTAATTCTAAGGAAGGAATATTTTAGCTGGGGAAGACAAGTTTTGCTATTGAAGATGGCCGTGCTGCCCGGCATGCTAGCTCTAAGCTCCTTGCCGTAATGAGTTTAAGTTTTCTAGGGTGTCAAGTTATGATGTCAAATCTGACAGCCCTATGGTTGAAGTTCTTATAATTTTATGGGGCTTATTAGAGTTGACTAGAGCCACACTGATTAGGATCCTACGGTTCCCTCGTTCCGACACCACTTTTTTCTATTGGACTCACTTAGTCCAAATGTATTTACTAAACTCAACTTAATGAGTTCCATAATTTCATTTAGACTATGTGAAGCCTCGTTAGCGACCGTAGATTACCTGCTCTGAGGAATTTTCAATCATCCAATAGAGATGTCTTAATTTATTTATTAGTTGTGATTTTGTGTGATGTTTGTGATTAAATTTTGAGTTGTTTGATATTTTGAATGTTGTGGAGGTGAATTTTATCTTGGTTGATTTTAGTTTTTGTTTTAGTTTTGATTTTATGGCTATTATGAAAGTTTTAGTTTTCATGCTGGGTGACTTCGTTGTTTAGCATGCAAGTTTAAATTTTGTTCATACATGCAGGTAACTAAGCATAAAAAGTACAGTATGAAAGTACAAGAAAGACGGTGCTGTAAACTATAAAAGCGTACCTGGCGAGTCTTCTAGTTCCACCACCTAAAACTCAAAATGCATGTTAGAACATTTTATGTAAAGCAAAAAAAGTAAGGTTTTAGTGACCTACCTAACCCTAGGTTATATCTTGGTGGGTCCCAATGGGTTTGATTAAGGATGATTTTTGTTAAGCAAAATATATTAGTTTAGTAGACCTCCGAGGTATCCAACAGGTCTAGAGAAAGAAGCTGGTCCATGCTTCCCTCTCACTACCTGGTGAAAAGTCTCGAGCTCATTTAAAATTACTATGTTGCTTAATAATTCATCCTGTAAATACCCTTAATGCTCAGTGAACATTGATGTTTCAATTATCCCTAAGAGTAGGGTAATTATCATTTGTGATTTAATTTGTAAGTTATGTGGGTGAAGTTAATGTTATCAAGGCACTTAGCCAACTTTAATTTGGGCTTGTAGTGTTCCAAAGGTGTTTAATTTTAATTATGTTCACCTTTCTAATCCTTATTTAATCAAATTTGATTTAGCTTAAGTCACTACTAAGCCCTTAAGGTTTTGGTAGATATCTTAGTTATTTTGAAAGAAGTTGAATTTTAAGCGATGATGATTATTTATTTTCAAAGCACTTAAATGCCATTTGAACATCAAATAGTTGTATTAAATTAGTGAGTTATCAACTTCCAAATTTGTACCCCAAGTCTAGGACCCCAAGTCTAGGATCATTTAATTTACTAGACCTGCGAATTTTAATAATTTAGGGAGATTACAAATTTATCCTTTGATTATGAAAGAGTGAGATTGGTTTCTACCAATTAATCCCCCTTTTAGTTTCAATCATCCAAATGAATTAGTTAAAATCAGAGGTTACCCTTTTCCCTCTTTGAGTTAGCCTAAATGTTAATTAAGGCTAAACTTCCGAAATTACACTTTTGCCCCTAAAGCTCTATCACTTCATAATTTGTCAAATTTAATTCACATGACTTTGAAATTTTTATCTTACCTTACTCATTGGTCAATCAAGACATGAGAGGAAAAAATATGATTTTTCAAAATTTAGTTTAATTTACATATTTATTCTAATGCAAAAATAGGATTTTTCAAACAAAATTCTATAACTCAACCAAGGAAAAGCCTAATCCCTTGAAATTTTTTACTGGTGGTAGAGTTAGTAGATCAGAGAACCATTTGGACCAAATTTCATGATTTATTGAGTTTTTGTGAATTATTAGAATTATTTTAAGTTCTGTAGTATTTATTAATTATAAAAAAATTTTGATAGTTGAAAATTAAGTTTTATATTTTTGAAAAATCTCTCTGAGGTCAGAGAACCTAGAGAAGAAAATTTTATATTTTTTTTATTTTTCTTTGACTTATTGGAATTACTTTGGTGAAAATCCATTTTTTAGCCTTCAAAAATCATTTTAAGCTTTAAAATTCAATATCTTCATTTAGAAAATTAGGAAAAGTATTTCAATTTTTCATAAATGCTTAGAGAACAATTTACAACATTTCTATGAATTATATTATTTTTGTGATATTTATCATTTTTTAATTATTTAAATATTAAAAATAAGCTATAAAATGGAATTTTTATTTTAATTTCAAATTTATTTTTAAAAAATTCCTCTAATCACAGAGAACTCCAAAAACTAATTTTTATAATTTTTTGAGTTATATTTTAATTATTAAAAATCATTTTAGTACCAAAAATGTCATTTAACTTGAAAAATCAATTTGAGTTATTAAATGACCTCCAAATATTTTGAAATTTTTATGGGGAGTTCTCTGAACTTTGAATCTTAGTAGAGATTAAAAATCAATTCATTTTAATGTTTGTATTTCCCAAAATTAATTACCTTTGTGTTTTAGGATTTGTAAATATTAGGTGCTTTTTGAATGACTTGGCTCATGAAATATTTTTTAAATAGTTCTTTGGTCATAGTAGACCTACTAAAATTTTCTTGGATTTTTTTGAGTAACATGCTAATTAATATGATTAATTTATGCAAATAATAGACATATGCTTGAAAAATATGGATCTCTGTCTAGAGGTCTCTCCTGACTTTGAAATAATCAGGGAATGTTCTCCTTGTTAGAGGATACAACATGTATAAATTATAAGCCATTGTAAAATGTCTAAATGCATGGACAGTCAAAAGACTGAAAACCATATTTAATTAATTAAAAATAAAATATGCATCAAATAGACTTCAAATTATTTCTATATTGTTCTCCTTTGTTCACTTAGCAAGGTGTATTTTTATTTTATTTTTGTGATTTGTTTACACGAAGATATGGATTTTTTAAATTAGGGAGAATTTTCTAAATTATTAAATTCTCTATTTATCTATTTAAACGTGCGATGCCACCTCATCCTAGGCAAGTCCGAAGCTCCACACGGCACACTCCTATTGGATGCCGCCATCCACCTTAGCAGTGACTAGGCTCGCAGTTGATGTAAGGGGAGCGTTGTCCGGCTTGATCTCATCCGTTGATGAGATAAACAGGGGATCAGACGGCTCTCCATCATCGTCCTCGATGGCCTAGCCCGAGAACCGTCCATCTTTAAGGCTTGATATCTCTCTCATTTCTCAAATAAATTGAATAAATTTTTGTTAAAATGCTCGTCTAGACTAAAGGAACATATCTATACGGTTAAGATGCCATTAATTTAAGCCTAATCAAATAGAGAATTAAAATATGCTTGAGTAGAGAGGGAGTTCAATACCTTTACTCTAAGAAGGGAAGCTTCAATCAGAGGTTCTCGACATGTTCCTTGGAGTCCAAGGAGGCTAGGGATTGAGCCTCTTGCAGTGGTGAAAGGTCTAGGTATGAGTTTGACCAAGCTCAATTTTAGGTGTTGATCTAGAGCTATGCTAGGGTCTTTTTGGAAGGGGGATTTGATGGGGCTTCTCCTTCTTTCACTGTGGTGAAGGTGTGGGTAAGTCTAATTTGAGTTTGGTGGACTGTGGAGGTGTATTGAGCTCTATCCTGATTTTAGGCAGAAGTTTGAGCTCAAAATTGAGCTTCCACAGTAGGAATCAGCGGGGGAAAGTGGTTGGCTTGAGTTGAGGAGGTCTCAAAGAGTCTCTGTGAGTAATTTGGAGGGCTCTCTCAGAGAAAATTTTCAACTCTCATGCCATAGCCATGGAGGGGAGTTTTTATTAAATTTGGTTTAAGGGTGGCTGTCATGGCAAATTAGGGGGTGCAATATGATGCTTAGGTGGAGGGAAGAGAGGCTCTAACATTTGATTTGGATGAGGTGGCCACTAGGTTTGATTCTATGGGGGTGGCTAACGGTTTTAATGTTCTCTAGCCACTAGGCCGGCTGGTCAGACCAGGGGAGGTGGCTAGGTGGTCAGGTGAGCCACGGGAATATGTCATAACAATTAAATGAGTTGAGGTTTAGTTTTGGCAAAAATATCAGAGTATTAAGCGAATATAGAATCAAAATCTCTTGACTTAGGGGACCTTTGGTCCATGGCTTAGCTTAGGTGGTTTTATGGGGTTTAGCTTGGTCTCTAGGGTCCAACTAATGGTTGTGGAGTCATTAATTTGGTGACTTTGAGGTGGTTAGGCTAATTTTAGTGCATGGGTCCAATGTATGGGCTCAAATGGCAAAAAATTGGGTTTAGGCTAAGATATCCATGTCAATTGACCCAATTTATTGATGCATTTGTTGTAGATGATTGTAATGAACATTTTTGGTTAAGGATTGAAAGGATTTTAAGTTCAATTAGAGGGTGAATTTGGAGGATTTTGGAGAGTTGGTAATTTTGGGCCTGATGGGCTAGACTTGGGCCTAGATAGGGCTAGCCTTTGGCTAAGTTCAAATTGATTATTGAGAATGGTCAATAGGAATGCCATGAAGAGTTTGCAACATGAATTGCGTGCCAATTTTGGGGCTAAAGCATTAAATTTGGTGAAATTTGGAAGCATAGCCAATTTGAGGCAAATTTGGGGCTTTTGACCTAGGTTGAAATTAAATGAAATTGAAGCTTCATCAAGGCCAATTGAAGCTAAAGTTTGATGTCTAGGAATGTTATGAAGAGTTTATGGTCCAAATTGAGAGCAATGGAGTAGACCATGGGGTGCAATTTGGTGGAACCAAGTCATAGGGCCAAAATTGGGGGTTTTGATTTAGATAAAAATTGGGCTTAAATCATGGGCCAATTGAGTTTGAATTTGGTTTATATTGGTCACATGAAAGGTTAATTTGAGTTTATGATTGAAATTGGGGGAAATTGGGGCCAATTTGATGGACATTTGAGGTGGATTTGGGGAGATTGGGCCTTTAAAGGCAATATAAGGGGTTTTGGTCAAAATGGACAAATTGTGTCATATGGTAGTTGAGAAAAGTAAAATTAGGAATATTTGGAATATTTTGGGAATTTTTGGGATTTTTTGGAATTTTTGAATTTTTGGGCTAAGGAGGGGTTTTTTGGTAATTTGGTAATTTTTTGGTGATTTTGGGTTATTTGGGTGTTTTTAAAAAGTTTGAAATGTCTTTTGAACAAATTTGGGTATTTTGGGTAATTTTGACCAAATTTAGGGTTCCAAGGGTACTTATGTAATTTGGGGGTTTAGGGACAAAAGGCTAAGTTGGGCATTTTGGTAGAGTTGTGGTGCCAACCACCATAAATAAGCCATGGACCAATGGAAACCCCATTTAAGTCCTCTAAGTACTAGTCTTAGATAAAGCCTAGCTTAGGGCCAGTGGGTTTAGGGGACCACCTACATGAGTCTCCCAATGGATCAAGGGATCAAGGTCAATAAATTTTAGGTTTGTATTTGTGAGTTATGGTGAGTGAGGTGATTACTGGTGAGTGCCTTAGCTCTAGAACAACATCCAGAGTTAATCCTAAGGTCCAACCATCCTATGGTAATTCTCGTTGAGCTCCCTCATAATGACCCCACCTATTTAGTGCTAGAGGTTAGGATCACTATGTGGAACTTCAAGTTGAGTAAAGAGGAGTTTAGAATTTCTAATGGTGAGGTTTCCTTTTCTAGTTTTCTAGGAGTAGTCAATAGGAAGTCTTATGGCTAGATATTAGGATAATAAAGAGGAACACTAGACCTCAACCAAAATTGAGGTAAACATCCCTTCTACATATAACACAAGTATACGTATCGTTCAAGTATTACAGGGCTTTAATGGAGTCCTAGAATCCGATCCCACAGGGAAGCTGGAAATATATATAAGTTAGCTATTAATATTGTATTCTTAAATTAAAATAAAAATAAAAACAAAGTAAAGAACAAAGTTTGAAGTTAAACTACTAAAGTGAAATGCCACTAAATATGCAAATGTACAACTACAACAATTAAGTTAAACTAGATGCTAAACTTTCAAAAGTTAAATTGTTAAAATAAAATAAAGGTTTTTGTTGATGAAAAGTTCAAGTATGAGAAAACACCCTTCCCCTTTGCAATGAAAATATGACTTGTAAAGAAATTGAATTCATTTGAAAAATATATTTAAAAATTTTTTTGTGCTAAATAGGAGCAATCCTATTCTCTACCCTCTTCGAGTGCTATAAAAAACATTGACTAATCAGAGTTTGGTACCTAATTCCGTAGTTAGGCTAGGAGGATACCCACTGTCACTCCAGAGCTCCCGCTACTCTCTCACATGAGGGCTAATCTGCTGGCATTATTTTTCAATCAACTAAACCAAATTGGAGATTCTAATATGTCAACTTAAAATCTTCCAATTCTACATCAAATGAAGTATATTTTTCTATTTATTTGCACCCAATCTCATGGATGACAGTCTCTCCCTTGAAATAAAATGTAATTCTCCCTTTGTTGTAGAAATCATATCTCCTTTTTGGAACATATGTTTCTCAACATATTTTAATAATTCAATTGGCTAGATGAAAAGGTAAATGAAAGTGAGAGTTCAAATCATCACAAATTATCGACATTTTAATCCGTAGAAAACAAAATCAATTCTTTACAAAAACATATCTTCAAAGTAGGGAGAATGATAAAAATGGCAACTCAAAATTCATGAGAAGTATACGATAAAACATGGACTTCATATATTAAAACAAGTTTACAAACAAAAGAAATGAAAAGTAAAACTTATCTCTCAATCCTTCTCAAGCAAATCCCTGAGGTTCTCTCCAAGCCTACTCTCAATTCTCTCTTAGAAGTGTAATGAAGAAGAAATCTCTCACCTTCCCTCTCCTCTTATAACTAATTCTCTCTTAGAAGTGTAATGAAGAAGAAATCTCTCACCTTCCCTCTCCTCTTACAACCCTAGAAGACAATCTCTAAGCCCTTAAGTTTCTCTCTCCATCTCTCCCTCTTGGTTCTCACGCCACCCATCTTTTTTTTGCTCCCCTTGAACTTCTTCTCCAACTTGATTTTATTTTGGGCTGCCTCCTCTGAAAAAAATTTTCATTTTCCTTTAAAATTCAAAAGTCAAACCTTTGAATTCAAAAGATGTGCCTCTTTGATTCAAGAGTCAAATCCCTTCAAACTAGAACCTTCCAAATTGTCTAAATGCATTGAATCACTCCATGGGGTGTTTAGAATATGTATCCCTTTAAAAACTCAAGCAAAATTTGTCTCAAATTGCCTTAATTTAAAACAATTGCATCTAGCGTGTCATGTGCGAGTGCTTTGGATTTTGGCACATCATGCGCCAAACCCAAAATTTGCTGTTTTTGCTCCAAATTTTTGCTCCTTTTGCCATTTTTGCTCCAAATGCCTAAAAATGGTATACTTACAAAAAAAACAAAAAATACCTTTCTTTAAAGTGAAATATCACCAAAAATATCCATAAAAAGGGTGCTTAAAGCAGTATATTATTTTTGTGTATCAACTCCTAGGGCCAATAACATCGATCTCTTTTTTGAACAGTATATTGCTCTTGCTCATGAAGGACACAATGCAGAAGGGATTTAAAAAATCATGGTGGCCTATATGCGGAGGAATACAATCTCCTTCATCATAGGTATTGATTATACAACTATTTGGAATGCAGTCTGTCGGTTATATACTCCAACTGGCCAAAATTTTTATCATTCTCTTTATCTCAGAAGGTAGATGATCCACCTCATCATATATGGGATACAAGAGGGGTTCCCCTTCCTTTCTTTGACAAAGCTATAGCAGCAATCACATTGGATGGTTATTCTGCCTTTCCCATGCATCCATTTTCACCGCTCTAAGTTTTCTTCATTAGTAAACCAACTCAACCTCTGTCTCTTAGGTAAAATACACAGTCAAGAATTTTTCTTTCATCATTTTTAGAGAAAACCCTTGTATACAGCTCCAGGACTTCTAGAATGTTGACAAACTTTCCTTGGATTTCATCACAGAATTCAAATTCTCACTTCTAAACTCTGTTCATTCTTTCTAGCTCCACCGTAGGACTCCTTTGAGAGTGTCGAGGTGGATCCCTCATCTCAACATTTGTAGAATACCATGTCTAACTTGGTTCTACAGATAGTGGAATATACGACTCAATGTTTACATAAGCTGTCTCCTGGCATCCTGTGTTAGTGTCTATGAACTCCTCAAAAGAACTGTAGTGATTTAAATGGACAACATTGCATGTTGGGCATTCCACGATGCTCCTCTTGTCAATTCTTGTATGGGAACCTAAATGTTGCACATCGAGCAACCCCTGTAAAGCGCATCTGGAACTGCTGGTAGTATCTGCTCTATAGGAAACTCAGACTCGTCCTCTGTAGCAGGACTTAAGAAGTCTCTCTCATGCAAGGATCATAAATTTTCCCCTCAGGAATCAGGGTGAGCTTATTTTCTGCTTCTTTCATGCGTCTCTTTTCCTCATGTAGAAAAGCTTTGTGCTTGCGGAGATTAGCATTACGACGCTGTTTTCTTCATAGCGGTGCATTTGGCATTCTCTCTTCATCAGCACTGATAAAATTCTTTGATGGTTTAGTTATGATGGAAGGCAAACAGCTAGTTCCTTCCATCAAATTTTGTTGTGTTATCACTTTCTTCCTCTTTAGAGGGGAGTCTTCTTTAGTACATATCCTCAGTAGCAACATAAATCTTTCTTTCTTTTGGTGGCTGACTAGTCCATCTAGGAACCCTCATAGTTCACGTTGACTTGACCGAAGTCTATGTCTAAATCTATGATGCCACTCTGAGCTACCCTTTCTCTGTTCAGTGCGAGATTTAAGTAATCTCTAAAGGCAAAAAATTAGCTTTTGTCCTGACATTTTTTTGCAGAAGACAGAAAAACATTAGTGAGCTGAAATTCAGCATGAACTAGAACAAAAACAAATCACTCATTAAGCAAAAATTTTTAATTTGTACATGTGCAATAATTTTTATTTAATTTATTTTAATTTAATTGAATTTCAAAATTAGAGACAAAAGGAGGAAATTAAAGTGAACAGATTCCAAAATTTTTATTTTATTGAGGTTAATTTTATTACAAAATTTTGGACTCAATCATAGACGCTTGGTCAAATAAATAATGCCAAAGCAATTAAAATTTCAAAAATTTGATTTCAAGTAATGTTACGTCGGGTAATATGTCTTTAAATAGTGGCCATTAAATGGCAGCATAGGTCTTTCACCTCAAAAATCCATCAGCTGGTAAGCTCCTCCCGAATAAACCTTTTCTATGACAAATGATTCCTCCCAAGTTAGTTCAAAATTTTCCACTTATCTTGTGGTGTGCAAGAATAGGTCTTTTTAGAACAAGAAAAAGGTCACCAACTTTGAACGCCCTCAGGCAGACCAATTTGTCATGAGCCTGCACCATCCTCGCTTGGTAGAGTTCCAAATGATGTTGTGCTTCTAGTTGTTTTCCTTCGAGACTTTTGAATTCTTCAAGTCTGAGTTTCACTCTTTCTTTAGTTGTCATTTGGTTGGCGATGATGACTCTAAGTCATGGGGTCTATACTTCTAGCGGCAGTATTGCCTTAGACCTGTACACAAGTGCGTAGGGTGTACAATGAGTGGGAGTTCTGAACGTTGTCTGGTAGGCCCACAAAGCTTCTAATAATTTATTATGCCAATGTATTTTATTTTTGTCCAATGTCTTCATTAAGATTTACATGAGTGTCTTATTGAAGTCCTCAGCTAGTCTGTTTGCCCTAAGATAGTTAATTGTAGAGTACCTCCAGTCTATCCCATGTATTTTGATGAAGTAGTTGATCTTTGTGCATTTGAAGGCTGTCCTGTTGTCGAAAATCACTCTTTGTGGTACACCAAAATTGTAGCAATTTGTCTCTTAATAAATTGCATAACATGTTGTACTGTAACCTCTCGTAATGGTGTTGCCTCTGCCTACTTAGAAAAGTAATCCATAGTGGCAAGAATGAATCTATGTCCCTTAGAGGATGGAGGGCCTGTCAGACCTATTATGTTCGTGCCCCAACACTCAAATGGCCACAAGACAATAGTTGTGTGCAGCACATTCAGAGGTTCGTGTAAAACCACCCCATGCACTTAACAAAGGTGGCACCTCCTAGCTGTATCCATGCAATCGAATATCATTGCTGGCCAATAATACTCAAGTCTTTTGATCTTCATTTTCATCTTTAACCCTGACTGGTGAGAGCCACATAATCCAGCATGTACTTCTTTGACAATATTCTGTGCTTCGGCCCTGCTTATACATCGCAGAACGATCTTCCGTAGAGGACATCACCCACTAGAGCATATGACATTGCTCTTCTCGTGATGTGGTATGCCTCGGACTTATCCTCTAACAGCTTTCCAGTTTGCAAATATTCTTTTATCGGTTTTTGCCAGTCATCTTTGTAAATTTCAGCAACTGCAATTATCATTACTTATCCTTTTTTGAGTTTATGTAAATTATCAAGGTTGATCTAAGACAAAACCCATCTTCCTTGCACTGTAATGTCAATGGAATCTTCAGGTGGACATGCAAGTTCCTTGGTAAATTTCTCTAAAGCATCGACATGGGTATTATCTCATCGAGGAATCCAATATAGAGTCATGTTGGGAATCTGTTCAAGTAGATTCATTGTGTAATAGTGGCATTTTGCTAACCTTGGCTTTAAAATCTTGTATTATCCGACATCTTGTTGGATGACGAGTTGTGAGTTGCCATAGATGACAATATCTGTTATATTAATTGAGATTGCCAAATTCAACCCGGTGATCAATACTTCATATTTTGCTTCATTATTTGTGCACGACTCTTTCAGGTGGTAGGAAAATATCAACATGCCCTTATCTAGTGTGATGAAAATCAAACCAATTCTTACTTTGTCTGGTATAATCATTTTTGATCCTTACTCTTTTCTGGCTGAAGAAGCTCCATCAAAATACATTTTCTAATGTCTGGCATTGGATGACTCTATTTGCTGCATTTGCTCATTTGACAGTTCATCGTTGAGTGGGGACCTAGTTGGAAGTGGGTGTGTTGTGAGAAAATACGCTAAAATTTGTCCCTTGATAGCACGAAGGGGAACAAAGATTATATCGAATTGCAAATAAAACCCATTGACCATCTTGCTAAACGTCTAGAAAGTGTTGGTTAGGTCATCAAATAATGCAATGGATTAACTTTCAAGATAAGGGTAATTTTATGAGTGAGCATGTAATGCCTAAGCTTTTGGGTGGCAAAAATTAAAGCTAGACAATGCTTCTCAATAGGTGGATACTTCACTTCCATTGGTATTAGATGGAGACTCAAGTCGTAAAGTGCATTTTCCCCACCTTCATCATTGACCTGAGCTAACAAGGCTCTGAGAGAATAATCTAAGGCTGCGGTATAAAGTATCGACGGTTTTTCTGGGATAGGGGATGCTAAAACAGGAGGTGTCATTAAATATTAATTAACGACCTCAAAGGCTCGTTGGCATTTCTCTTCCCAAATAAAATTGGCATCCTTTTTTATTAATGTTGAGAAGGGTTGACACCTACCTAAGAGATTAGAAATAAAGCATCTTAGATATGTCAATTTTTCTTGAATTAAGCGTAGTTATTTCAAGGTTTCGGTAGGAGGCATTTCCAAGATAGCTATAATCTTATCTGAGTCGATCTCGATTCCCCGATGACGGACAACGAATTCTAAAAATTTCCTAGAGGTGATGCCAAAGGCACAGTTTAAGGGATTTATCTTAAGATTATATCATCGTAATCATTTGAACACTATCCTCAAATCGTACAGAGGATCAATTTTCTATTTTTTTTTTATGACCAAATCATCCACATAGCACTCCACTTGGTTGTGATAGAGGTCGTTAATACACTAAAACAATATACTATTTTAAACACATATTTTATGCTTATTTTTGGTGATATTGCACTTTAATGAAGGGTATTTTCCATGTTTTTGTTGGAGGTATTTCATTTTTAGGCATTTGGAGCAAAAATGACAAAAAAGGATAAAATATGGAACCAAAACTAAGAATTTTGGGATTTTTGCGCATGATGCGTGATCCCATTTTTTTGTTTATGAATTTGACACCACTATTTGAAGTTTATAATCCCCGACAACAGTGCCAAAAACTTGATCCATGAATACTTAATGCTTATGAACAGTATAACAATAGTTTTGATGGTATTTTTCACTTATATTTCTTTATTTTGCAACAAAACCAAAAATCTTGATCCTGAAGAAAAATAAGAATTTAACTTTTTAATTTATATATATATATATTGGGATACTACGGAAATGTACGTATCATTATCAAGTAATATAGGACTTTTTGATTAAGACATGAATATCGAACCCATAGGGAAGATTTTGCAATATGCACTTTTTAGAAAGTTTTTCTATTTTTAAAAAGATAATTATTTAAACTAAATTTTTTTTTTTGCAGGAATATAAAATGTAAATATTTTATTGATATTTTTGATATTTTAACGAAACAGGAACAACTTAAAAAG
This sequence comes from Phalaenopsis hybrid cultivar, assembly GCA_002079205.1. Classification (NCBI taxonomy): domain Eukaryota; kingdom Viridiplantae; phylum Streptophyta; class Magnoliopsida; order Asparagales; family Orchidaceae; genus Phalaenopsis; species Phalaenopsis hybrid cultivar. The sequence continues at coordinate 160,216 of JXCR01148531.1, read as the reverse complement.
ATAACTAAAGTTTTTGTAGAAGAAAAGTATTTAATATAAAAATATCTTTCTTCTTATCATGAATTAGTATTAAGTATAGAAATTCTATTGTGGAAGTATGCAAATTGTGTTGTGCCAAATAGGAGCAAAAATATTCATTACCCTTACTAGAGATGCTATAAAGAACATTGATTAATTTAAAGTTTGAATAGTTCTGAAGACTGACTAAGTAGGGAAGATACTAGCTCTCACTCTAGAGTTCCCTTGATTTCCTCCACCTGAGGGCTAACATTCTCGTATCAGAACCTAAAATAATAAACCAAATTGGGAGCTTTAACCTGTCACTTTAAAGTCCTCTAACTCCACACCCATCAATGAATATTTTCCTATTTATTTGAACTCAATCATATGAACTATATTCTCATTCATACAACCTCATGTGATTCTTTCTAATTATTGACTGAGACAATACCAGCCCGGTTCTTACATGTTCTCACAAAAATGTTTAACATCTGGATTGGTCAAATTAAGAAGTAAATGAAGTGCATGGATTTAAATCATCACAACTTCTTCCAACGCAATACTCTCCATAACTTCCATCCAAAACTTAATTACTTATCATTTTAAGAAGAAAGATAAAGAAAAACTCCACAACTTCCATCCAAAACTTAATTACTTATCATTTTAAGAAGAAAGATAAAGAAAAATTCTCAGAATCCATGGAAAAAACAAAACCATACTTTAGTTTAAAAAAAGAAATCATTGTCAAACCAGTAATTTATGGAGAAAACAAAACCATACTTTAGTTTAAAAGTAGAAATCATTGTCAAACCAACAATACATTAAAACCAAAAGTAGTCTAAAATAAAAAGATAAAAACTTATCTCAAGTCCTCCACCAAACTCTGGAAGTTCCTTTGAATATCTTCTCTTTTACAATCACTAAAAAAAAACAAAAAAGGATAAAATAAATAAAAAGTGGTTTCTGAAAATATCTCCAAACTAACTCCTCAGAAAACAACTTTCAAAACTTGCCAATATTTTCAGGAAGTCCTCTCTTCTTTCTTTTATAGTTTTCCAAGAGGAGCCTTGAGATCTCTTCAAAATGTGTCTTAATTTGATGTATTGGCCCAAGAGATGCATCCTTTCATGATAATTTTCGTCTATGGGTGCCTCAAAAACCTCTTTAAAATTCATGAAAACCGATTTTACTCGTCTAGTAGCTATCACTGGCGCTTAAGCGTGGAGGTCTCGACACTTAGGCACGGCCTTCTCTGTTTAACCTACGCTTAAGCGCCGAATCTAGCGCTTAGGCACAGAACTCTTTTGCACAATTTTTCACCTTTTTGCTCTAAATTTGATCTTTTTTCACTCTTTTAAGCATTTTTTCCTTTTTTACTTGTATCTGCAAGAAAAACACTAAACTTTATTACTTGTATCTGCAAGAAAAAGACTAAAATACCTTCCATTAAAGCGCAATATCTCAAAAATTGGTACAAAAATGTGTCTAAAAACAATATATATTTTAGGTGTAGCAATGTGCCGTTTGGCTGAGAAATGACGCACGATGCGCCAGATCGACGCATGATGCGCCTGAGATTAGTTTTTGCAAATTAAGGCGGTTCTAGATGAATTTTCCATGAATTTTCATAGGGACGCTTGTTCTACACACCTATTGGAGTAATTCAATGCATCTAGACACTTTAGAAGGTTCTATTATGAAGGGATATGTCTCTTAGATCAAATGACACATCTTTTGAATTCAAAAGAGTTGACTTTTGGAGGGAACTTTTGGTGGGAAATTTTGAATTCTTTTTCAAAGGAGGTAACCCAAAATAAAAGAAAGGACTTCATAGAGTTGAAGGAGAGACGAGAAGGAGAGATGAGAAAGAGAGGAGAAAGGGAGAGATAGAAGGTTGGCATGAGAGGCAAGAGGGGAGAATAAGAGATTTTCTTCTAGGGTTGTAAGAGGAGAGGGAAGGTGAAAGATCTCTTCTTCATTACACTTCTAAGAGAGAATTGAGTGGGATTTAAAGAGGAGAAAGGCTTGGAGAGAACTTCTAGGGATTTGCTTGGGAAGGATTGTGAGATAAGTTGTATCTTTTATTTCTTTTATTTTGTAAATGTATTTTCATATATGAAATTTGTGTTTTGTCGTATCCTTCTCATGAATTATGTGTACTTTTCTTTATCCTTCTCCTTACTTTGTGATATGGTTTTGTGAAGAATTGATTTTATTTTCTATAATTTTAATCGTTAATAATTTGTGATGATTTGGACTCTATCGGCGTTATTTTTGGTTGGAGGAGTTGCCTGTAAGAAGTTGTCGGTCAACAGAATCGAAATCCTGTCGCCATCTTAGGAAGGACATTGAAGTTTAGAAAAGTATGAAAACAAACTGACCCCATATTTTTCATAGTTTAAATGAAGGAGCACTGTACCTCAAATCCTGTATCTATCCCGAAAGGTAAACACAAGACTTGAGGATGAGACTCGATCAAATAAACTAAGGAATATATGACATCCTTTTAGTCTGCAAAACCTTTATATTTACCGACAAGTTCCCCTATTTAATATAAAGAATTAAGTAGGGTTTATATTAAGCTGATTTTGGACATGCTTCCTATAAGGGCAAGCCCCTATAATTTATTACATCTTAAATGGCCAAAGTCACCTTAGAAGGTTCTCGATAAAAAATAAGAAATATTATCTTCAAGGAGTTTCAAAGGGTAGGACTATTCAATAAGATTGGACGTAGAGGTGTGAAAGGGGCTTTGTTCAAATTTGGAACATGTTGTTGTAGAGTCCAAACAAAGAAGAAATAGGGAATGTCATAGATCCAGACAAGAACCTCGGTGACACATTTTATTGTAGAATCCAAAGGAAGAAGAACTAGGGGATGTCATGGATCCAGAGGAGAACTCCGGTGACTTCTCGAGAAAGGAAGAGGAACTAGGGGTTGTCATGGATCCAGAGGAGAACCTCGGTGACTTCCCAAGCTATTTCCAAAGGAAGAAGAACTAAGGGTTGTCATGGATCCAGAGGAGAACCTCGGTGACTTCCCAAGCTATCAAATGACTAGGGGATGGCATGGATCCAGAGGAGAACTCCGGTGACTTCCCAAGCTATCCTAATGTTTGTTTCAGTTTTGAGGATAAATATTTAGGTGTTTCATCCTGCCAATTTTATTAGTTAGGGCTTACGTTCGTGTGAGACTATCACACAAATAGCCTGGAAAATGTGAGGATTTAAGACGTGACAAACGCAACCTCAGAATCATAAGTTGAGTTAGGGCTTATATTGTATATCAGAATTATACGAAGGCCTAAAGATAAGATGAGAATTTACGTTGCATAAGCAAGCAACCTCAAAGTCCTATGGCTTTGTTGTTTAAGTCTAAGGAAGGAAGATTGGTTTAGCTGGGGAAGATAGATTTTGCTGTTGAAGATGGCCATGCTACCCACCATGCTAGGTCCAAGCTCCTTGCCGCGACGATTTTGAGTTTTCTAGTGTGTTAAGTTATAATGTCAAATCAGGTGGCCTTGTAGTTAAAATTCTTTAAATTTTTATGGGGGCATGTTAAAGTTGATTAGAGTAACACCGGTTAGGATCCTACGATTCCCTCATTCTCGCACCACTATTCTCTATTGGATTCACTTGGTCTAATTGAATTTACTAAACTTAACTTAATGAGTTCCATAATATCATTTAGATCGTGGGAAGCCTCGTTAGCAACTGTAGGTTACCTCCTCTGAGGGATTCCAAATCATCCGATAAAGATGTTTTAATTTAGTTGCAATTGTAGTTTTGTGTGATGTTTGTGTATAAATTTTGAGTTATTTAATATTTTGAATGTTGTGGCGGTGATTTTTATCTTGGTTGATTTTAAATTTAGTTTTGGTCTTGGTTTTGGTTTTCATGCAGGGTGGCATCATCGTTTAGCATGCAAGTAAGCAAGTATAAAAGTATAGTATGAAAGTACAAGAAAGATAAAGCTGAAAAACTGTAAAAGCGTACCTGGAGAGTCTTCTCGTTCCACCACCTGAAACTTAAAAGGCATGTTAAGGCAATTTATATAAAACATGAAAGTAAAGTTTTGATAGTTTTCCTAGCCCTATGTCATATCTTGGTAGGTCCTTAAGAGTTTAATTAAGGATGATTTTGTTAAGCAAAGGATATTAAGTTTAGTAGACCTCTGAGGTATCCAACAGATCTAGAGAAAGAAGCAGGCCCGTGCTACTATCTGGCTGCCTTGTGGAAAATCTCAAGTTCTTTTAAACTTATTATGTTGCTTAATAATTCATCCTGTAAATGCCCTTGGTGCTCAATGAACATTGATGTATCAATTGTTCCTAAGAATAGGGTAATTATCATTTGTAATTTAATTTTTGAAGATTATGTGGGTGAAGACCCTTAAAGAGGCAAGTTAGTGCTATTGGAACACTTCGCCAAATTTTGACTTGGGCTTGTAGTGTTTGAAAGATGTTCTAATTTTAATTGAGTTTGTTTTTCTAATCCTCATTTAATCAGCCTTAATTTAGCCTAAGTCACTACTAAGCCCTTATGACCTAAGTGAGTGTCTTAATTAATTTTGACAAGGTTAAGTTTTAGGTTGTCATGATTCATGATTTGAATTTTATTTGAAAATCAAAATAGAGTATTAAATTGATTAATTATTAACTTCAAAAGTCATACCCTTACGTCCTGGGTTCATTTTATTTTAATAAACTTCCAAATTTAGAAATTTATTAACTTATCTTTTCAAAAAGAAGTGGGTTGGGTTTCTACCAATTAACCCCTTGTGTTTCAAACATCCAATTAAGATCAGAGGTTGCCCATTTCGCTCTTTAAATTAAGTCTAAATGTTAATTAAGGCTAAATTTTCAAAATTACACATTTGCTCATAAGGCTCTCACACTTCATAATTTATTAATTTTAATCCAAATGACTTTAAAATTTTTATCCTACCTCATTCATGGGTCAATTAAGACATCAGAGGAGAAAATATGATTTTTCAAAATTTAATTTAATTTACATAATTATTTTTATGCAAAAGTAAGATTTTTCAAAGAAAATTCCTAACTTGACCAAGGTAAACCCTAATCCCTTGAAATTTTTAATGGAGGTAGACTTAAACCGAAGGAGCCTTTGGACAAAATTTTAAGATTTTTAAAATTTTATTTGAATTTTAAGAATTATTTTAAATTCTGGGTTTTTATTAATTATAAAATATTTTAAATGTGGAAAATTTAGTTTCATATTTTTGAAAGGTCCTCCTAAGGTCATAGAACTCAGAGGAGAAAATTTTATATTTTTATGAGTTCTATTTGATTTATTGGAATTATTCTTAGTGAAAACCCATTTTTAGCCCCTTAAAAAGTTATTTTTTAGCTTTGAAATTCAGTTTCTTAATTTAAAAAAACAATAAAAATTGTCTAATTGTTCCTAAGTGCTTATGAAACAATTTAGAACATTTCCATGAATTTTATTATTTTTTTTTATTTTTAGGAATTTTTAATTATTTAAATATTTAAAATAGGCTAAAATTAAGTTTTTTTTTAAATATTATTTTATTTTAAAAAAATACCTCTTATCATAGAGAACTCAAAAAACAAGTTTTTAAAAAATTTTGAGTTATATTTTGATTTTTAAAAATCATTTACGTGCCAAAAATGTTGTTTATCTTTAAAAATCAACTTAACATACCAAATAAAATTTAAATACTTTGGAATTTTTATGGTGATTCTATGGATCCTAAACAATAGTAGAGATCAAAAATCAAGTCATTTTGTTGTTGGTATTTTTCAAAATTAATTATTTTAGTGATTTGGGGTTTGTAAAGATTAGGTGTATTTTGAATGACTTGGCTCGTGAGAAATTTTCCTTAAGGTTCTCTGGTCATTATAAACCTTCCCAAATTTTCTTGGATTATTCTAAGCAACATGCTAATTTCATGGTTAATTTAAGAAAATAATGCATATAAAATTGAAAAAATGTGATTCTCTATCTAGGGAGCTTCTCTGATTTTGGAAAAATTAAGGAATGTTCCTTAAGACAGAGACAACAACATGCTAAAATTTCAAGCCATAGTGTGAATACCACATTCATGGAGATTCAAAACATCCAAATCAGTGTTTAATAAATTAAAAATTAAATATACATCACATGGACTTAAAATTATTTCCACATTGTTCTCTTCTGTTCGCTGAGCAAGAGAGTTTTTTTATTTTATTTTTTGTTATTTTTCTACACCAAGATATGAATTTTTTAAGTTAGAAATCATTTTCTGAATAAATTAAATCCCTATTTATCTATTTAAATGCGCAGCGCCACCTCAATCTACGACGGCTCTGAAGCTCCATGCGGCACGCTCCCATTCGATGCCGCCATCCACCTCAGCGCTGACTCAACCCTCGATTTATGTTCCGAAGCACTGTTCGGCTTGATCTCAACCATCCATCTGATGCACGTACAATCAAACGGCTCCCCACATCATCTCCGATAGCCTAGCCCGAGAACCGTCCATCTTCTAGCCTTAAGATCTCTCTCATTGCTTATCCAAATTAGATGAAATGTTTTTAAAATGCTCGTCTAGACTAGAGGAACATATCCATATAGTTATGATGCCATGAAATGAACTAAAAAAAATGGAGAGTTCAAATAGGCTCGGGAATAAGAGAAGTTTTATACCTTGGCTCTAAGAAGTGAAGCTTCAATCAGAGGTTCTTGGCACGTTCGGTGGGCTCCAAGGAGGCTCGGGATTGAGCCTCTAGTCTTGGTGTAAGGCCTAAGTATGATTTTGATCAATACCGATTTTTGGTGTTGGTCTAGAGCTATTGTAGAGGCTGTTTCAGTGGGTAATTTGATGGAAAGTTGTCTTCTGTTGCTGTTATGAAGGTGTGGGCACAAGCAATTGAAGTTCAGTGGAGTTTTTAGGGATGTATTGTTTCTGCCCTAATTTTTAAGCTCAAAATTAGGGTTACACAGGGAGAATCAAGGCAGTAGATTGATTGGAATGGGCTGTGGAGGTCTCAAAGAAGCTCTGTGAGTGATTTGAGAAGCTCTCTCTAAGAAAATTTTAGCACACCTCCCATGGTAGTGGAGGTGAGTTTTTATAAAAATGGCCATGGGGTGGCTCTCAGGTCAAAGGTTTGGGTTCATTGTGGTGCTTAGGCGGAGGGCAGAAGAGCTTTACAATTTGATTTGGCTGAGCTGGCCTCTAGGTTTGATTTGGGTGAGATTCAAGAGGGGGTGGCCCTTTGTTTTTGTTTCTTTGATGACTAGACCGGCTGACCATGGTAGGGGGAGGTGGCTAGGAGCTCAGGGCATCCAGTGGAATCTGTCAAAGCAATTTAATGCAATGGGGTTTAGTTTTGGTAAGGGTATCTTAAGCAAGTTCATTTTTGGAAATAAGATCACTTAATTTGGGGGACTGTTGGTCCATCACTTAGTTTAAGTGGTTAGATGGGCTTTGGCTCAGTCTTAGGGTTTAACCAATGGCTGAGGTGGAGTTAATTTGATGACTTTGGGGTAGTTAGGCCATCTTTAAAGCATAGGTTCAATGTGGGTTCAAGTGATCAAAGTTTGGGTTTGGGCTAGGTTAGCTATGTCAATTGGCCCAATTGATTGATCAATATTGTGTAGATGATTGTTATGAAGATTTTTGGTGAAGGGTTGAAGTGATTTTGAGATCAATTGGTAGGCCAATTTGAGGGATTTTTGAAATTTGGTCAATTTGGGCATGTTGGGCTAGACATGTGTCTAGGTTGGGTTAGCCTTAGGCTAAGTCCAAATTGAATAGATCAAATGGTCAAGCGAGACGTTATGAAGATTTTTCATGAAGGGATGGAGTGGAAATTTTGGGGCTAAGGCCATCAATTGGGTGAGATTTTGAGACATGACCAATTTGGGGCATTTGGACTTAGGTTGAAATCAAATAAAACTGAGGTCTCACCAAGGCCAATTGATGGTCAATTTTGATGTATGGGGATGTTATGAAGATTTTTCAACAAACATTGTGGCAAATGGAGTGGGCTATGGGTTCAATTTGGTGGAACCAAGTCATAAGACCAAAATTGGGTTTTTTTTGGTTTAGCTCAAAATTAGGTTCAAATAATGGACCAATTAAGCTAGGATTTGGTATGTATTAGTCACATCAATAGTGGATTTAAGTTTAGAACTGAGATTGCGGTAAATTGAGACCAATTGGATAGACATTTGAGGTAATTTGGGGAAAATATGGGCCTTTAACGGGCAATTTGGGGGTTTTGGTCAAAGATGGACAAATTGGCCCAATTGGGTCATGTGATAGTTGAGAAAAATGAAATTGGGAAAATTTGAGAGGTTTTGGGAAATTTTGAGATTTTTTCGAATTTTTGGAAATTATGGAATTTTTGGGTAAAGAGGGGTATTTTGGTAATTTGGCTAATTTTGGGTAGTTTGGGTGTCTTCAAGGTGTTTGAAATGATTTTTGAACCAATATGAGTATTTTGGGTAGATTTGGGAATTTTGGCCAAATTTGGGGTCCCAAGGGTATCTAGGTAATTTGGCGGAGTTTAGGGGCAAAATGCTAGGTTGGGGATCTTGGTAGAGTTGGAGTACCAACCACCATCAATAAGCCATGGACCAATATAAATCCTATTTTTGTGTCCTCTATGTAGTGGTCTTAGCTAAACCCTAGCGTAGGGCTAGTGGGTTTAGGGGACCTTCTACATGAGTCTCCCAAAAGTATGAAGGCACCAAAGCTAGAAAATTCTAGGTTTAGGGTAGTGAGTGATTGTTGGGGTAAATGTTTGCAAGTGAGTGTCTTTGCCCTAAACCAACACCCACGGTCAACCCTAAGATCCATCAGTCCTAAGGGTGACTCATCTTGAGTTCCCCCACAGTGACCCCACCTACTAAGTGCTAGAGGTAAGGACCAATATGTGAAACTTCAAGCTAGCTAAAGAGGAGTGTAGAATTTCTAATGATGAGGGTTCCATATCTAGTTTTCTAAGAATAGTCAATAGAAAAGTTCTATGGCTAGACCTTAGGCTACTAAAGAGGAAAAACTAAACCTCAACCAAAAGTAAGGTCAACAAATGGACCCCTAATTGGTGTGCTTTGTTGGGCAAGCACACCGCGCGTATTGGCATTGACCGATGAGATCAACAAAAACCAATACAAACTCCTAAGTCCATAGACCCGAAAGTATGTGCAGCGTTATGAGTGCGATCTGTTTCTGCTGGGGAATTAGCAAATAATTGTTTGATTGAAATCAAGGAGTAGGGACTCTCGCTGAGGATCAGAGAGTGAATTTTGAGTTATGAAATTTCAGGTATTTATAAAGGATGATAGTGAGTATGTAATTGTTGACCCTGAGGTGGGAATTGAAATTTGGGTATCAATCCAAAAATAAGAATCAGATGCCATAATCCATTTAAGTTAGTCTTGAAACTTATCTCAAAATATGAGAATAGGATTGTGTAGGAGGACTGAATCGAGGTGGAAAACACAGAGGCTCACATTCGACTCCAAAGAAAATATCTGCTACAATGAAGAGGGAAGCACTGGGAGTCACATCCAACTCAAGAGGTAACAAGAAAGTATATGCTTCGTGTTAGGAAGGAAAGCACTAGGCCTCATATCCAACCCAAGAGGTAACAAGAAAATATGTGTGTCACGTTAGAAAGGAAAGCACTAGGACTCACATCAAACACAAGAGGTGACAAGAGAATATATGTGCTACATTGAGAAGGAAAGCACTAGGACTCACATCCAACCCAAGAGGTAACAAGAAAATATGTGCGTCACGTTAGGAAGGAAAATACTAGGACTCACATCCAACCCAAACAGTGACAAGAGAATATATGTGCTACATTGAAAAGGAAAGTACTAGGACTCACATCCAACCCAAGAGGTAACAAGAAAATATGTGCGTCATGTTAGGAAGGAAAGCACTAGGACTCACATCCAACCCAAGCAGTGACAAGGAAAATATGTGTGTTACATTGAGAAGGAAAGCGCTCGTACTCACATCCAACTCAAGAGGTAACGAGAAAATATGTGCATCACGTTAGGAAGGAAAGCACTAGGACTCACATCCAACCCAAGAGGTGAGAAGAGAATATATGTGCTACATTGAGAAGGAAAGCATTAGGACTCACATCCAACCTAAGAGGTAACAAGAAAATGTGTGCGTCATGTTTAGAAGGAAAGCAATAGGACTCACATCCAACCCAAGCTGTGGCAAGAGAATATAAGTGCTGCATTGACAAGGAAAGCACTAGGACTCACATCCAACCTAAGAGGTAACAATAAAATATGTGTGTCACGTTAGGAAGGAAAGCACTAGGACTCACATCCAACCCAAGAAGTGACAAGGAAAATATGTTTGTTACATTGAGAAGGAAAGCACTGGGACTCACATCCAACTCAAGAGGTAACGAGAAAAAAATGTGTGCTTATGCAGAAAATATGCAGATTCACACATGTGAATTTGAGGGGAATATGTGAAGAAATCGGAAGCCTCGACATCCATTAAAGGGAGCCTCACACCGATCTTCGGAAAATTTGAAATTTGAAGGAATCGGAAGCCTTAACATCCATTGAAGGGGGCCTCACACTGATCTTCAGAGAATTTGAAATTCGAAAGAATTTGATTTAAGGGAATCAGAAGCCTTAACATCCATTGAAGGTGACCTCACACTGATCTTCGGAGAATTTGAAATTTTAAGGAATCGGAAGTCTTAACATCCATTGAAGGGGGCCTCACACCGATCATCAGATATAGGGAGTCAAAATTTGGGTACTGACCCCAAGAGTCATATGAAAATAGTGTAGAGAGTTTGTGATGTTGAATTTGCAGAAATGTGTCACGTGAAAAGGTTGATTTTGTTGAAGAAGATTTTTAGAGCTTTGTAAAGTTTTTGTGTAGAATGTGAAATTCCACGGGGATGTGAAGAGAGTTAATGCAGATAAAGATGGTTGTGTTGTGCACACAAAGAGTAAGAAACTCCAAAAACGAGAGAATCCACTCAACAAATTCATTTTCTTTTCTTGTTGCTTTTCATCACATTTAATTTTTTAAGAAAATGTCTGTAAAATTTTAATTTTAATTGGTTGATTTTCAAAAGAAATTTATTTTATTGTTTATTCATTTGTGATTATTTTTGTTTGAATTTTATTTTAGTTAAAGATTTGTTGTTTTGTTCTTCATTCATTGAAATTCTGAACCAACGTGTGGTTCGTGGCTTCCATCCATCGCACAAAAAGGCAACTGACAAAAGAAACATTTCTGAGAGAAATTTCTATTAATACGCTCCAATCAAGATGTCACAGATCAAACATAGGCTACGCCTAAAAAGGTACAATATATACTCCATGTTGAAGTACATCCAGACCATCTCATGCCATGAATACATTGAGGCTGAACATATCAGATACATATCATGTTGCTATAAAAAAAGAAAGTGATCGAGTAGACCATGTTGAAGTATATCTAGACCATCTGTATCAGGTACTACAAGCTCCTGATCGAGCAGACCTTCTAAGCCATGCTCCAGGACAAGAGTTCCCTTCGCATGTACTTAGAGGTACAACTCTCTCATAGCTCATACGACAGTAGCTCTTCCTGTTCTGGGTCTGGCTGAAATCCATATGGTATTTTGCTGTTGTCCATCCTGTAGAAGGTCACGGACACCCTACTGTGTCGTACCCCTAGAATGCATTATTTGGCGACATCTGCACCGTTTCCATTAAGAACCAAGATCGAACCAACTGGTAGAGAAATTTCCATAGAGTCTCTGAACTCACCAGGGCCGACAATATCAATTTCTTTCCCAAATAATATGTTGCTCTTACTCAGAAATGAGACCGTGTAGAAGGGCCTTACAAAATCATGATGATCGAAGTGAGGAGGTATGCAGTTTCCCTCATCATATATGTTAATGATGCAGTTGCTTGGGATGCAGGTAGCGGGCAGTATGCTCCATCTGACTATTCTTTTGATCATCTACTTTATCATTGGCAGAAGCGGATCTACTGATCATGTCTGAGGATCCCAGGTGGATTCTTCTGTCTGTCATTCGTGAAGTTGTAGCAGCAGTCACACTAGATAGTAATCCTCCCTTTTCCTCGCATCCATTTACTCAACTCAAATAGGTCCTTTCCATAAGTAAACCTACTCAACCTCTATCCCTTAGGTCAAAAATGCAGTCAAGTATACTTTGTTCGTCAGTCTCTGAGAAGACTCTGGTATAGAGTGCTAATCCTTCTAGTATGTTGATGAATTTTCCATGGACTTCTTCGTAAAATTCAAATTCTCTTTTCTTTACTTTGCTTATTTTGTAGTACTCCATCGTACTAGAGGTCGGTAGCTATCACGAGCGTTCCTCCCTCTGAGCATCGGCAGGAACCCAAACTGGCGCTGACTGATACGGAACACAAAACTTGGCATCTACCGGGATGTACGTCCCTGGGCTCCATGGTACATGCTGATCTGTCACCAGTTGGATGTATGGCTCATCCATCATAAAATCTGAAGTCTGAGACCCATTGGTGCTGGAGGTATACTCTTCAAATGTACTAAAGCATTGTAAATGTAGAACATTGCATTCCGAGCATTCTACAAATATCCCCATAGCTGATGTCCCGACCGGTATTTCAGCGTTGCACATTAGGTAACCTTGCATAAAACATATGAAACTAAAAGTGTATCTGACTCTGTTACGAACCCTGGTTCTTCATCCGTAGTGGGTAGGCTAGCAAAAGTTTCTTTCATGTCTAGATCATAAATATGCCGACAGGAATAGGGCTGAGCAAGTTGTTTGTCTCTCTCTAATGTCTGTGTTCTTGTCGTAGAAAAACCCTCTACTTCTTGCAGCTGGCGTTCCTACGTTGCGTCCTGCGAAGCGAAGTATTTGGTAGTCGCTCGTTATTAGCGGCTACTAGGTCTCCAGCTGGTGTAGCTACCATGGAGAGCAGACGGATGGGCCGTTCCATTGGATCTTACTATATTACCACGTTATTGCCTTTGTGTGACTCATTATCTTTGGGGGTCATCCTCGGGAGTGAAATTAATCCCTCTTTATCCCTCCAACTGACTACATTCATTAGAGGACCTTCGTAGTCCATGTCAACCTGGTTACAATGTATGTAGAAGTCTATGGTACCGCCTTGCGGCACCATCTTCTCATTTAGTGCGAGGCTCCAGCCATCCTTGAAAGCAAAGATCAGCCTCTGTCCCGACATTTTTCTGCAGACGACAGGAAAAACGTCAGTGGGCCGAAACTTGGCATGAACAAGAACAAAACAAAGTATTTATTAAAGTGAATTTTAACTTATTTTAGTGAAATGAATTGTTTATTTATGTATGAATTTAATAATGTGGAACATTATACTCAAAAGTGGAAAGGAGAATTTGATGTTTAAAATATTTTTTCAAAATTTTCATTATATTGAGGTTAATTACAAAATTTGGACCCGATCATAGACATTTGGCCACAAAGATAACCAAAAAAAAAACAAAGTTTCAAAGTTTCAAAGCAAGCAGAGGCAAGCAACATCAGGCTGCATAATAGGATTTCAGGTATCGTCCATTTATCGGTAATATAGGTCTTTTGCCCTGGAAGTCCACTAACTTGTAGGCTCCTCCTGTGTAGACCTTCTCAACGACAAATGTTCCCTCCCAAGTTGGCTCAAATTTTCCACCTATTTTGCGGCGTACAAGAGTAGACCTTTTGAACACAAGTATAAGGTCACCAACTTTGAATGTCCTTGGGCAGACCAATTTGTCTTGGGCTTGTACCATCTTCAGTGGTAAAGCTCCAAATGTTGTTGTGCTTCTAGTTGTTTTTCCTCAAAACTTTCTAATTCTTCAAGTCTGAGTTTTGCACTTTCTCTTATTGTGAGTTGATTGGCAACAGTGACTCTGAGAGATGGTGTTTGAATTTCTAGCAATAGTATGGCCTCGGACCTGTACACGAGCATATAGGGTGTAAACTGAGTGGGAGTCTTGAAAGTCGTTCGGTAGGCCTACAAGACTTCTAATAGTTTGTTATGCCAATCCCTTTTGTTTTCATCCAGTGTTTTCTTCAAAATCTGTACCAGTATTTTGTTGAAGGCTTTGGCCAGACCATTTTCTCTGGGATAGTAAATTATAGAGTATCTCCAATCTATCTCATGTCTTTTGACAAAATTTTTGATTTTTGTGCTTCTGAAAGCTGTCCCATTGTCGGAAATTATTCTTTGCGGTACTCTGAAATGGTAGAAAATTTGGCTTTTAAAAAATTGAAAGATGTGCTGTGTCATAACCTCACTAAGCGGTACTGCCTCTGCCCATTTGGAGAAGTAATCTATAGCGGCAAGTATAAACCTGTGTCCTTTGAAAGATGGAGGGTCTATCGGACCTATTATGTCCGTGCCCCAACATTCAAATGGCCACGAGGCAACAGTTAGGTGTAGCACATTCAGAGGTTGGTGTAAAACCCCCCATGCACTTGAGGTGACATTTTCTGGTTGTATCCATGCAATCGGACATCATTGCTGGCCAATAATATCCGAGTATTTTGATCTTCATTTTCATTTTCGGCCCTGACTGATGAGCGCGACACAATCTGGCGTGTACCTCTTTGACAATATTCTGTGCTTCGGCTTTGCTCAAACATCGTAGCCACATTTGGTCGAATGATCTTCTATATAGAACGTTTCCCATCAGGGCATAATACATAACCCTTCTTGTGATATGATGTGCTTCAAACTTGTCTTTTGACAGCTTTACAGTATGCAAATATTCTATTAATGGCTTACGCCAATCTTTATTAATGTTTGCAACTGTATTTACTGTTTCTTCTTTTCCGAGCTTGTGACAAGACTTGTTTTCCTTGCACTATGATTTCAATGGAATCCTACGGGGGACATGCCATTTCCTTAGCAAGTTTTGCTACAGTGTCGGAATGGGCATTATCTCCCCTACAAATCTGGTAGAAAGTTACATCAGGAATCTGCTCCAGGAGCTTCATCGTGTAGTGTTGGTATTCTGTTGATCTTGGTTTCAGAATTCTATATTGTCTGGCAACTTGCTGGATGACGAGTTGGGAGTCGCCATAGATGACAATGTTTGTTATACACATTGAGATTGTCATTCCCAATTTAGTGATTAAAGCTTCATATTCTGCTTCATTGTTGGTGCACGACTCTGTCAGGTGATATGAGAACCTCAACATACCCCTATCTTGTGTGATAAAGATCAATCCGATCTCTGCTTTGCCTGGTATAACTGCACTTGATCCTTTGTTTTTTCTGGCTGATGAAGTGCCATTGAAGTACATTTCTCAGTGTTGCGCACTGGAGAATTCCATTTGTAGTATTTGCTCTTCTGGTAACTCGTTGCTGAGAGAGGACCCAGCTAGTAGTGGGTGTGCAGCGAGAAAGTCTTCTAGTATCTGTGCCTTGATAACACGAAGGAGAACAAAAGTTATATCAAATTGCAATAAGATCATTGACCATCTTGCTAGACGACCAGAGAGTGTTGGTCGGGTCATCAAATATTGCAACGGATTAACTTTCGAGATTAGGGTAATCTTATGAGAAAGCATGTAATGTCTAAGCTTTTGAGCAGCAAAAATTAACGTCAGACAATGCTTCTCAATAGGTGGATACCTTGTCTTCGTCGGTATTAAGCTTTGATTCAAGTAATAGAGTGCATTTTCTTTACCCTCATCATTAACTTGGGCTAAGAGGGCTCCAAGAGAGTATCAAAGATTTCCCTGGGATAGGGCCTGCCAAGACAAGAGGTGTCATTAAAAATTGTTTAACATCCTCAAAGGCCGGCTGAGATTTCTCTTGCCAAATAAATTTCGCGTCCTTTTTAATTAATGTCGAGGATGGCTAACACTACCTGAGAGATTAGAAATAAAGCGTCTCAGATATGCCAACTTTTCCTGGAAGGAACGTAGTTGTTTCAAGGTTTTAGGAGGAGGCATTTCCAAGATAGCTTTCAATTTATCCGTGTCAATCTTGATTCCCCGATGAGGGACAACGAATCCCATAAATTTCTTAGAGGTAACACCAAAGGTGCATTTTAAGGGATTCATTTTAAGCTCATATCGTCGTAACCGTTCAAACACGATCCTCAAATTGTACAAATGGTCTATTTTTTATTTACTTTTGATGACTAAATCATTCACATAACATTCTACTTGGTTGTGAAAGAGGTCAAAAAAAATCTTTGTCATTGCGCACTGATATGTTGCTCCGACATTCTTTAGGCCGAACGACTTCACTGTGTAGCAGAAAATTCCAATCCGTGTTTTGAAGGCTGTAAGTGCTGCATCCTCAGGAGCCATCTTGATTTGGTTGTATCCCGATGATCCGTCCATAGAGAAAATTTCATGTGTTGAAGCGATGTCCACCATCATCTCCGGTATAGGTAGTGGGAACTCATGTAGCGATGCATCCTCAGGAGCCATCTTGATTTGGTTGTATCCCGACGATCCGTCCATGAAGGCACATGTGTTGAAGCGATGTCCACCATCATTTCCGGTATAGGTAGTGGGAACTCATCTTTTGGACATGTCCACCATCATCTCTGGTATGGGTAGTGGAAATTCGTCTTTTGGACATGCCTTGTTCAAATCCTGAAGTAAACACAAACACGGATCTGTCCATTTTTCTTCTTAATAGGTACAATGTTAGCTAACCATGTGGGGTATTGCTCTTCTTTCACAAAGTTGGCGTCTATTAATTTCTTCACTTTGGCGATGACTTGTTGCTCTATTTCGAGGTGCATTCTCCTGGAAGAGCTTATTTTATTAGGGTTATATTCTTGTCCACCCCGAGTTTATGGACTGCAACTTCTGCAGACAGTCCTGACATTTCATCGTAGCTCCATGCGAAGCAATCTTTGTATTCTGTTAATAGTTTGATTAATTCTACAAATTCTTCATCTTTGAGTAGAGAACTTATAAATGTAGGTCGGGGTTGTTCTTCAGTCCCGAGGTTAATCTCTTTCAATTCATCGACGGTAGATTTAATTTCTTCCTCAAATTCTGGCAGAGCATCATCTATTGGTTGATCATTAGAGGCATCCCCTATATTGAGGCAATCCTCTTCTGACTCACTAGTAACAACCATACAAAATTTAGAATCATTGACTGGTTCTATTGTACCAAATTCGAGACCCTCTTTTGAATTTGGAGTTCAACTTTTACCATTAAATAAGTTTTTAAAAAAGTTGAAATTTATCTTTTGGCATTTGTTTTTGTAAGTGTCCCTGTTGAATTAACTTTTGAACACAAGGCGAGTAGTAACCAAAAGGCAATTCCATTAATTCATTAGGATCATCATCAAAGTTTACATGTTTTTTAATCTTAGTAGAGGTAGAAGCACAGTAAAATTTGATCAGTTTTGAATCAACACTATGGACTTCCTTGACCTTTAAAATCTCAACCTTTTGCGGACGAATCGGAGTAAGGGTCATAGCATTCACATAGTGGTTTATCCGACCATACATTATTTCATATTCATTTTTCTCTGTATCTTATAGGGATATCTCGTACTAAGGTTTCTTTCATCTTGTCATCATTATCTCATCTTCAAAACTGTCTTCATCACCAACGTTGATGGTTGGCCTAGTCCGTTCAATGATTAAATTGATCCTTCCTCATCCACGTCCCCGGCCTCGATCTCGGGTGCGCAAACTAAAAGAAGTTTCACCAACTCGTTGTAAGGGTGTGGTGGAAGATCGCTTAAGTGGAGTTGAATGGCTTCCTCTTTGTAATTCTTCTGAGTCTTCTTCTTTGTTCGTGATAACTTCACGAGAGAAGATAGTCCTCTTTGGAGGCTCATAGTAGGCAGCATCTTCATGGATACCAACTTCATGCATTGAAAATGGTTGTAGGTCTCCTTTGATGCAATTTCCTTGACTATCTTTGCGGTATTTGATGCACTGGTGTAGAGATGATGGAACTATATTGTGTTAATGAATCCATGGTCGACCAAAAAGTGCATTAAAAGTGGTATCGACAACGATGATATGAAATTTAGTGTTTTTCACGAGTTCTCCAACCTTCATAGTAAGGTAATTGATCTGAAGGCTCTTTCTCCCTTTTGGTTGAATCCACTTTACATCATTTTATCATTCGTAAGTTCTTGAGCTTCAATATGTTAATAGGCCAATGTTCATAGGCTCATCAAGTTAAGAGATACTCTAGGATCTACTAATACTCTTGACAGCACAAATCTGTCGATGTTGACGGAGATGTAGAGTGGACAGTTGTGGTCGGCGGTACCGAGCAGCAAGTCTTCGTCTGTGAAGGTTACCTTAGGCTGCTCTTTCAACAAACAAAATTCATCTGAGGATGTGCTGGCCAACTGAGCTAAGCAAATTTCTGGGTCAAGCAAAGCTGTAACCAGAGACTCTCCATCTCCTTTGATAGGATCAAATCATCGTAGATTCTTAATCAGGCCGACAACTTCCTAAGACGAGCTAGCAAGTTGTAGTCTATTTTGTATGATCCTTTGATTTTGTCTTGATCATGTGGTTCTTCCATTGGTGGAGATGGAGGTATCTTTTCTTGAGTCATTATCTACTTTCCTTTTTTGTTGGAGCTATTCTTGGTGATAACACTTTTCCGCTGCATAAGTTAACTTCTGTGATTTCTTCTTCTTGAGATGTAATTGTTGAATCCTCTGGTGTCTCCTCCTCTTTGTGGGAAAGATCTAAGTTAATAGTAAGTGGTGTACCGTGATGTCCAGAATTGGCTCCTCGTTATCGGTGCTGTCATAAGCAGTGTCATTGATGTCTTCTTTGAACTTGACAACGAGTTCATCAGACTTGAGTATGATTTTAGGATCATTTTGGGGATCAAGATCAAAGGTGGATTGGTCATAATTAGTTACGTTATCACTAGAAACAGT
Organism: Phalaenopsis hybrid cultivar; assembly: GCA_002079205.1. Taxonomy (NCBI): domain Eukaryota; kingdom Viridiplantae; phylum Streptophyta; class Magnoliopsida; order Asparagales; family Orchidaceae; genus Phalaenopsis; species Phalaenopsis hybrid cultivar. The sequence goes on along the minus strand of JXCR01148531.1, from coordinate 141,341 downwards.
TAAAACATAGCTGAAATCACAATCATTATATTCTTAAGACCCCAGAGGGATAAAAAAATAATCATACGAATCTAGTAGAGGCAGCCCCTATCTTACCCCCCATGCTATCAATCTTTGTAGCGACACTTCTCTTCTTCTTCTTTTTCCTTGACGATGATGACTCTCCTGACAAAACCCTCATCTCGGGCTTGGTATGTTGCGGACTCTGAATGGAGGCTTGTTTTGATGCAGACTGGATCTTGTTCAGTATTTTCATGGATGATCTACTCCAGACCTCATTCCATTCTTCATCTCTGGTATACGCAGAAGATTGTTTTGATGGATTCTGTGTTTGATTGAGGACCCTCTTGAGTTCATCCCAAGTTGTACTCCATCCATCTGTTCCAGTATGAATCAATTAGGGAAATTGGCTCGGTCGAAATCATATTTATGGAACCTTTTCAGGTTCTTTAAATATTCTTTCGAGATTGTTATGTTTTCTTCTTTAAGGTTCTTCTCGAGCCAGTCTTTAAAAATAAAGCATTTTTTATAGTGTGCCCAAGCAACCGGTGATATGGGCAATAATTTGGTTCATTCTTCTTATCCACCTCTTCGAGCTTCTTTAGATCTGGTAGTCTGAACTATGGCTTCTTCATCAGACTTCTGAATATTTTAGATATAGCTTCATCTTTGAATGAATACACCATTTTACGTCGCTCTGACATGGAAATTTTCTTATCTCCTGTTCGTGGTGATCCCTCTTGAGGCGATCACTGGTCGAATTGACTACTCTGTTTCCGAGCGTAATGTGATGAAGACTGGCGAAGCCCTTTTGCATATATCTTCATCGGCTACTTTCCTTTCTCAATGGTCGCTACTATTCCTGATTTCTTTTCAAACACTATGAGCACCTTTGCTTTTTTGTGTGGGTCCATGTGTTTGATTTCCTCTTGAAGACTTCTGGCTTTATTGAGTAGCTTCTCGATGGATTTATGGTGAGTCCCTTAAGCATGAAAGCTACTGGCCCATGAATGCTCTTGAGTAGAATCTCAATCGTTTGATGTTCGTCCCAAGCTACTGGCCCATGAATGCTCTTGAGTAGAATTTCAATCGCATGATATTCCTGTAGCTGAGGTTTTCTTCTTGAAGACTGTTGGCTTTACTGAGTAGCTTCTCGAAGAATTTGATGGTGAGTCCCGTAAGCATGAAATCTAATGGCCCATGAATGAGAATTTCAATCGCATGATGTTCCTGTAGCTGAGGTTCACATTTCATGCTAAGGTTTCTCCACATCAAAATGTAGTATACCAAGGTTTCACTAGACTTTTGCTTTTCCATCATGAGCTCTCCAATAAACACATGATGTTGTGTGTCAGTAAATCTTTTCACGAACAGCTTTTCCAACTCGGAATATTTTTTAACAGACCCATTAGACAAGTCAGCGTACCAGTAGAAAGCAATTCCGGACAAGCTACTGACGAATTGCAGGAAGAGTAAAGCTTCACTATTTCTCGTGTTGCCACAGCTGGCTAAAAAATATGCTATATGCTGTCTGGGATTTCCAGTCCCATTAAAAATCATGAAATTTGGGGCTACAAAACCCTTGGGGAAAGGCACGACATCGAATTTCTCTGGGTAAGGTCTACCCTTTAGAGCCAATGCACCACCCTTAGATTGGGTTAAAGCATCTCACACTTGTTCAACCATTTGCTTGAATTCTTTGTTTGGTATAGCACTTGATGGAGAATCCTTTCTATGTTGTTTGTCTTTGTTTTCTAATGTAACCTCTCTCCTTTCATCTGTGATATGTATGATTTCTGACTGATTGACCTCTGGAGAAGCCAATTGCGGTGCTTGTGATTGCCCTTGAATGGTGGCCATAGCAGTCATGGCTACGGTCATTTCTTATATTCTTTTCTCCAATAGACTAACTTGCTCGTCCCTTAAGAGGATATCCTTATGCAGTTCATCTACGACATTCTCTTTGGTGTGAGGTTGAGCCATGCACATAGATGTGGTAGCTTTGGTTTCGATTACATGGACATCGAAGAAATCTTCCTCCAAGTAATCATTGTAATCAAAATTTTCATCGTCGCTATCGACGGAAACTCCGTGTTCTCGCGCTAACTCAAAAATCTTGACCCTTATTTTATCAACTTTCTCTTCAATTACTGATTCTTCGATTGCTTTAAGATCTGAAGGACCCTGTGGACATCCTCTACTTGCTCTTCCATCTCGCTGGCTACTTTTTCGACGATGTCAGATATTTTTGTCCCTGGTTTCATTCCATGTTCTTGTCTCACGAGCTCACCGGACTGTATCGGTGCAGCGACATTGGGTACCTATACCTTTTTTATTTTGACGATGATGTCTCAGGACGAAGTGTCTTTGTAGAAACATTGGTATGTCGAGGGAAAGTGTGCTCTCCGTGGTGTAGACCGGCTATGGTGCCAGGTAATCGTCTTGTCTTTGCCTTTGGGATTGTAGAAATATTTCCATGATGGGCGACGTGTAAGATTTTCGGACCCGGTCTCGACTTAACCGGTCGACAGCCTGCGGTCTTCATAGCGGTATAATTAGTAGTAATCACTGTGGTATCAACTCTATTCCCTAAACGAAACCAAACAGGGATGCAAGTAGGTAGCACTCATGTTGTCTTGTGGGACTGTCTGGCAAATTTGATGCACTTCAAAATTTCCTTCTTCATGCGAGGGGAAATTGAATCTCCCACTCGTTTAAGTAACTCGCTAACTGAACATCCTTCTTTGGTAGTTAGTCTTTTGAAAACTGCACTAACTCAGGTGATAGGAGTGAACTTCTTTCTCTCCTCACCATGTCCATGAAGTGGTGTTAATGCGACGGCGATTCTCCGGATACTTTCATATCCATCGGTATCCATCAGAGGATGGAATCTACTCCCTCGTAGAAGTGGGTAAATTTTTGGTAACACTTCTTCATCTTGATGAGGCTCCTCCTTAACGGCTGTTTCCTTGGGAGTCTGTGCTTTGATGGCCCTCTGAACTTTTTNTGAGTTCAAGGTTGTGAGTGATTGTGGGTGCAGATAAGTGTAGTGAGTGCCTTAGCTCCAGACCAACACCGAAGGTCAACCTTAAGGTCCAGCAATCCTAAGGGTGACTCCTCTTGAGTTTCCCCCACAGTGACCCCACCTACTAAGTGCTAGAGGTTGAAAGCAATATGTGGAACTTCAAGTTGAGTGGAGAAGAGTTTAGAATTTCTAAAGGTGAGGGTTCCATGTCTAGTTTTCTAGGAATAGTCAACAGGAAAAGTCCTATGGCTAGACCCTAGGCTACTAAAGAAGAAAAATTAAACCTCAACAAAAAATAAGGTCAACAAATGGACTCCCAATAGGTGTGGTGTGCTGAGAAAGCACACCACGGGTATTGGCATTGAATGATGAGATCAACAAAAGCCAATACAAACTCCTAAGTCAACAAACCCGGAAGTATGTGTAGAGTTGTGTGTGTGATTTGTTTCTACCGTGGAATTAGCAAGTGTGTGCTTAATCAAGTCGAGAAGTAGGGACTCTCGCTGGGGATTGGAGAGTGGACTTTGAGTTATGAAATTACAAAGATGTCCAAAGGATGGGAGTCAGAATGTAAGTGCTGACCCCAAGGGGGGAATTGAAATTCAGATATCAATTCAAAAAGAGAGAGAGAGAGTCAGAGTGTAAGGACCGACCTCGAATGTAATGAATCAGAAATGCATGACTGATTCAGAAATGAGAATTGAAATGTAGGTGAATTCTCAAAAGAAAGCGTCGGAATGTAAGGACAGACCTCAAATGTAATGAATCAGAAATGTAGGATTGATTCAGAAATGAGAAATGAAATGTAGTTCAATTCTCAAAAGAAAGCGTCGGAATGTCCGGACCGACCTCAAACGTAATGAATCAGAAATGTAGGACTGATTTAGAAATGAGAATTGAAATGTAGGTCAATTCTCAAAAAAAAGCATTGGAATGTAAGGACCAACCTCAAATGTAATGAATCAGAAATGTAGGACTGATTCAGAAATGAGAATGGAAATATAGGTCAATTCTCCAAAGAAAGCATCAGAATGTAAGGACCAACCTCAAATGTAATGAATAAAAAATGTAGGACTGATTCAGAAATGAGAATTGAAATGTAGGTCAATTCTCAAAAGAAAGCAGATTCGGAAATGAGAATTGAAATGTAGGTCAATTCTCAAAAGAGAGTGTCAGAATGTAAGGATCATTCAGAAATGAGAATTGAAATGTAGGTCAATTCTCGAAAGAAGGTGTCGGAATGTAAGGTTTCAGAAATGAGAATTGAAATGTAGGTCAATTCTCAAAAGAAAGCGTCAGAATGTAAGGACCAACCTCAAATGTAATGAATCAGAAATGTAGGACTGATTCAGAAATGAGAATTGAAATGTGGGTGAATTCTCAAAAGAAAGCGTCGGAATGTAAGGACTGACCTCAAATGTAATGAATCAGAAATGTAGGATTGATTCAGAAATGAGAATTGAAATGTAGGTCAATTCTCAAAAGAAAGCGTCGGAATGTAAGGACCGACCTCAAATATAATGAATCAGAAATGTAGGACTGATTCGTAAATGAGAATTGAAATGTAGATCAATTCTCTAAAGAAAGCGTCGGAATGTAAGGACCTACCTCAAATGTAATGAATCAGAAATGTATGATTGACTCAAAAATGAGAATTGAAATGTAGGTCAATTCTCAAAAGAAAGCGTCGAAATGTAAGGACTGACTTCAAATGTAATGAATCGGGAACATAGGACTGATTCATAAATGAGAATGGAAATATAGGTCAATTCTCAAAAGAGGGTTAGTAGCGTTGAATTCATAGAAATGTATCATGTGGAAAAGGTTAATCTTGTTGAAGGAGATTTGAAAAGTTTTGTGAGTTTTGTGCAAATTGTGAAATTCTACGAGGATGTGCAGAGAGTTAATGTAGATAACGATGGTTGTGCTGCGCGTATAAAGAGTAGGAAATTCTGAAAACGGAAGTATCCACTCAGCAGATTTATTTTATTTTATTATTGTTTTTATCACAATTGATTTTTCAAAAAATGTGTTTTTAAAGTTTTAATTTTAATTGGTTGATAAGAAATTTATTTTGTTATTTATTCATTTATGATTATCTTTCATTTGTGTTTTGTTACGTTGTCGAAGATTTGTTGTTTCGTTCTTTGTTCATTGGAACTCTGAACCATCGCATGGTTCGCGGCTTTCATCCATCGTACAAGAAGGTGATTGACAAAAAGGCACAATTTGAGAGAAATTTCCATTAATCTGCTTCAATAAAGATGTGACAGATCAAACATAAGCTAATGTCTCAAAAAGGGTATATCATGTAATAATGCTGAAATACATTGAGAGTCATCTCAAGATATGAGTACATCATAGACTGATTACATCAAAGACATGTCATGCTGTTAAAAGAAAGCAAGTGAACCCTCTGTGCTTGGTATATTGAGCTCTTGATCAAGCAGACCTTCTAAGTTATGCTCCAGGATAACAGTTCCCTTTGCATGTACTTAGAGGTACAACCTTCTCATAGCTCATAAGGAAACAACTCCTCCAATTCCGGGTCCTGCTAGAATCCATATGGTATTTTACTGTCATCCATTCTGCGGAAGGTTGCAGACACCCTACGGTGTCGTACTCCTAGAATGCAGTGCTTGACAACGTCTGCACCGTTGCCCTTGAGAACAAGTACCAAACCAATTGGAAGAGGAATCTCCACAGTCCCTCTGAATTCGCCAGGGCCGACTATATCGATTTCTTTTTGAAACAGAATATTGCTCTTACTCATGAACGAGACCGTGCAGAAAGGCCTCACAAAGTCAAGATGGTCAATGTGTGGGGGAATGCAGTCACCTTCTTCATAAATGTTGATGATACAACTGTTGCAAGTAGCGGGTAGAATATTCCACTTAACCATTCTCTTGATCATCCATTTTATCATTGGTGGTAATAGATCCACTTAGTCGTACCTGAGGATCCCAGGCGGATTTCCCTGTCTGTCGTTTGTAAAATTGTAGCAACAGCCGCATTGGATGGTAATTCTTCCCTTTCCTCGCATCCATTTCTTCGGCTCGGAATATGTTCTCTCCATGAGAAGGCCCGCTCGACCTCTATCTCTTAAATTGAAGATGCAGTCCAGAATGCTTTATTCATCAGTTTCAGAGAAAACTCTGGTATATAGCTCTAGGCCCTCCAATGTGTTGATAAACTTTCCCTGAACCTCTTCATAGAACTTAAATTCTCTTTTGTTTACCTTGCTTATTTTGTAGTATTCTACCATACCGGGAGTTGGCAGCTGCCTGGGGCGTTCCTTCCTTCAGGCCTCGGCGGGAACCCAAACTGGTGCTGGCCGATCCAGAATATGAGATTCAGCCTCAAGTGGGATGTATGATCATGGGCTCCATGGTGTACGCTGATCCGTCCTCAGTGGGACATACTGTTCATTTGCCATGAAATCTAGAGTCTAAGACTCGTTGTTGCTTGAAGTGTATTCTTCTAATGTACTGAAACGATGTAGATGTAGAACGTTGCAGCCCGGGCATGCTACAAATGCGCCCGTGACTGATGTCCTGGCTGGTACCTCAACGTTGCATGTTAGATAACCTCTGCACAAGATATCTGGGACTGGGGGCACATCTGATCTTGTCACAAATCCTGACTCTTCATCTGTAGTGGGCAGGCTGGCAGAAGTTTATCTCAGATCTAGATCTTAAATATGTCCCTCAGGAATGGGGGTAAGAAAACTGCTTACGTCTCTTTGGCGCTTGCGCTCTTATCGCAGAAAGGCTCTCTATTTCTTTCGGCTTGCATTTCTGCGTTGCGTCCTGTTGAGTAGAGAATTTGGTAGTTGTTCACTATGGGCGACTATTAAGCCCCTTGTTGGAGTAGCTATCGTGGAGGGCAGTCAACTGGCCCCTCCATCGGATCTTGTTCCGCTATCACGTTTTTACATTTACGTGACACATCGTCTTGAGTGGTCACCCTCAACAGTGAAGGCAGTCCCTCCTTATCTTTATTGCTGACTGCATCCATTAGAGGACCCTCGTAGTCCATATCAATCTGGTTGAAATCCATGTTGAAATCTATGACACCTCCTTGTGGCGTCATCTCTTCATTCAGTGTGAGGTTCCAGCCGTCTTGAAAGGCAAAGATCAGCCTTTGTCCTGACATTTTTCTGCAGACGACAGAAAGAAACGTCGGAGGGCTGAAGTTTGGCATGAACAAGAACAAAATAAAGTATTTATTAAAGTAAATTTTAGTTTGTTTTGGTGAAAACGATTACTCATTTTATGTGTGAGTTTTGTTTAATTTAATAGAATATTTAAATTCAAAAGTAGAAAAGAGAACGTGTAAAGTTCAAAAATCTGCTCAAAATTTTCATTATATTGAGGTTAATTATAAAATTTGGACCCGGTCATAGACATATGGCCATATAGATAACCCTAAAACAATCAAAATTTCAAAATTTCAAAGCAAGCAGAGTCAAGCGGAGGCAGGCGACATCAGGCTACTTAATAGGTTTTTAGGTATCGTCCATTTATCGGTAACATGGGTCTTTGACCCCAGAAGTCCACTAACTGGTAGGCTCCTTCTATATAGACCTTCTCAATGACCAATGGTCCCTCCCAAGTTGGCTCAAATTTCCCACCTATTTTCCGGCGAGCAAGAATAGATCTTTTGAGCAAAAGCACGAGGTCACCAACTTTGAATGTCCTTGGGCGGATCAATTTGTCATGAGCTTGTAACATCTTTTCCTGGTAGAGCTCCAAATGTTGTGCTTCTAATCATTTTTCCTCGAGACTCTCCAGTTCTTAAAGTCTTAGTTTTGCGCTTTCTTCCGTTGTGAGTTTGTTGGCAACAACGACTCTGAGAAATGGTGTCTGGATTTCTAGCGGTACCATGACCTCAGTCCCGTACACGAGCATATAAGGTGTACTCTGAGTGGGAGTCCTGAAAGTCATCTGGTATGGCCATAAGGCCATGAGCATATAAGGTGGACACTGAGTGGGAGTCCTGAAAGTCGTCCGGTAGGCCCACAAGGCTTCTAACAATTTGTTATACCAATCCCTTTTATTTTCATCCAGTGTTTTCTTCAAAATCTGTACCAGTGTCTTGCTGAAAGCTTCAGCCAGACCATTTGCTCTAGGATAGTAAATTATAGAGTATCTCTAATCTATCCCATGTCTTTTGATAAAATTATTGATCTTTATACTTTTAAAAGCTGTCCCATTATAAGAGATTATTCTTCGTGGTACTCCGAAATGGTAGACGATTTGGCCTTTGAAAAATTGAAGGACGTGTTGTGTCGTAATCTCACGTAACGCTACTTCCTCTACCCATTTGGAGAAGTAATCTGTAGCGGCAAGATAAACCTTTGTACTTTAAAAGATGGAGGGTCTATCGGACCTATTATGTTTGTGCCCCAACACTCGAATAGCCAAGAGGCAACAGTTGGGTGTAGCACTTTCGGAGGCTGGTGTAAGACCACCCCATGCACTTGGCATTGGTGACATCTTCTGCTTGTATCCATGCAATCGGACATCATTGCTGGCCAATAATATCCGAGTCTTTTAATCTTCATTTTCATTTTTGGTCCCGACTGGTGAGCGCCATATAATCCGGCATGTACTTCTTTCACAATATTTTGTGCTTCGNCGAAGTGTCTTTGTAGAAACATTGGTATGTCGAGGGAAAGTGTGCTCTCCGTGGTGTAGACCGGCTATGGTGCCAGGTAATCGTCTTGTCTTTGCCTTTGGGATTGTAGAAATATTTCCATGATGGGCGACGTGTAAGATTTTCGGACCCGGTCTCGACTTAACCGGTCGACAGCCTGCGGTCTTCATAGCGGTATAATTAGTAGTAATCACTGTGGTATCAACTCTATTCCCTAAACGAAACCAAACAGGGATGCAAGTAGGTAGCACTCATGTTGTCTTGTGGGACTGTCTGGCAAATTTGATGCACTTCAAAATTTCCTTCTTCATGCGAGGGGAAATTGAATCTCCCACTCGTTTAAGTAACTCGCTAACTGAACATCCTTCTTTGGTAGTTAGTCTTTTGAAAACTGCACTAACTCAGGTGATAGGAGTGAACTTCTTTCTCTCCTCACCATGTCCATGAAGTGGTGTTAATGCGACGGCGATTCTCCGGATACTTTCATATCCATCGGTATCCATCAGAGGATGGAATCTACTCCCTCGTAGAAGTGGGTAAATTTTTGGTAACACTTCTTCATCTTGATGAGGCTCCTCCTTAACGGCTGTTTCCTTGGGAGTCTGTGCTTTGATGGCCCTCTGAACTTTTTTGTTGCGGTTCCTCTTTTGAGTTTGGGTCAGCGGTACAGTCCTTGAACTTGATCTGATTTCAAACACGGGTGGTGGGACAGTTAATCCCTCAGTCAGATCCTCAATAATCATTACTTCTTTCCCATTAGCAGCAGCAGGGCTAGCAGGTTTGGCGGGTGGCCGTGACAACAATGGTTTTAGACTTCTTGCAGGAAGGGAAGACTTGAAGGCTGTTCGGACTGAATTTTGCAGATGGTTCCTGTATTTTTGGTGTGACGATCTTCATTTCCACAAATGGGGCTTTCTTGGGGATGACGTCAAGATCTTCAAATACAACTCCAAATTTGATGGTAGAAGCAAGGTTACGGGCTTCGTGGCTCGTTGGCAGGTTGCAGGAAAAGGTCAACATTGGGTAGGCCATTGCAGTAGACTTGAAAACAGAAAGTTTTAGGGTTAGCTATATGGTCAAAACCTCATAATTTTTAGTGCGAGCACTGAAAGTAGAGGTTGATCAGTAGACCGGGAGAGCCTTAATTTATGGGTATTTTAAAATTTTGTTTAAGAAAAAATCAAGAGGTGGAAAATTTAATTAATATAAGAAAATTTCAAAGTGCGCGCAGCACAACACGATTTGGTTTAATTTGCAAAGTAGCAAATCAAATTTGGAAGGGAGATGTGAAATGTTTTAGGACCTAGTGCGGGACCCATTTAGTGGTAGACAACGCCCAGGTGGAACTAGTCCACCGACACACCTATTGGGAGTTCGAACCCACATGAAAATTTAGAGAGTCCTTAATGGCCTTCTGAACCCCTCTATTCAAAGAAGGTTGAACAGCCAGTTCTGAAGTCCAGGGAGTTAGCAGTACTTCCCCAAGATAGAAATGGGTAAAGTATGCCAACGAAAGAAAGATAATTTGGTCCAGGATGGACATTGAGACATTAACAATGTGTGAAGATAATATTTCTTAATTTGTATAGATAGAAAAGCACATCCCCAGCAGAGTCGCCAGAAGCTGTCGGTGCTATTTTTGGTTGGAGGAGTTGCCCGTAAGAAGCTGTCGGTCACCAAAATCAAAATCCTGTCGCCCGCTTTGGAAGGACGTTGAAGTTTAGAAAAGTATGAAATCAAAGTGACCCCATATTTTTCATAGTTTAAATGAAGGAGCATTGTACCTCAAATCCTGTATCTATCCCAAAAGGTAAACACAAGACTTGAGGATGAGGCTTGATTAAATAAACTAAGGAATATATCACATTTGTTTGGTCTGCGAAATCTTTATATTTTTCGATAAGTTTCCCTATTTAATATAAAGAATTAAATAGGGTTTATATTAAGCTGAGTTCGGACAAGCTTCCTATAAGGGCAAGCCCCTATAGTTAATTACATCTTAAATTACCAAAGTCACCTCGGACATGCTTCCTATAAGGGCAAGCCCCTATAGTTAATTACATCTTAAATGACCAAAGCACATGCTTCCTATAAGGGCAAGCCCCTATAGTTAATTACATCTTAAATGACCAAAGTCACCGGCTTCCTATAAGGGCAAGCCCATATAGTTAATTACATCTTAAATGACCAAAGTCACCTAAGAAATTCCTATAAGGGCAAGCCCTTATAGTTAATTACATCTTAAATGACCAAAGTCACCTAAGAAGTCTCTCGATAAAAAGCAANCCTCATCCGCCTTCATCTCAACAAACTCAGAAACAGATTAGCCAGTCTAGTCAACAACCATCTCAAGGAGATCCATCTCAAAGAAGTTCGCAGAAAGGCGGGCGATAGTATATTCTTTCAAGAATGAAGCCATCTCCAAAATGGGTATCCTTCGCAGAAAGACGGGCGATAGTATATTCTTTCAAGAATGAAGCTATTTCCAAAATTGTTTTTCGCAGAAAGACGGGCAACAGCCATCTCAGGGAGAGTCGTCTCAAAGAAGAAAGATATCTTTTGCAGAAAGAAGAGCATTAGTATATTCTTTCAAGAATGAAGCTATCTCCAAAATGTTTAAGAGTCTGATGAAAAATCAAGAGTTCACTTTCAAGAATGAAGCTATTTCTAAGATGTTCAAAAGTTTGATAAAGAATCCAGAATTTAACCTTCCAGAAACCAAAGAAGCCTGAAGAAGTTAATAAGAAAAAAATTACTGTCCATATCACAGAATGTTGGGGCATACAATTGAAGAATGTTTTGTTTTCAAGGATTATTGTCCATATCACAGAATGTTAGGACATACGATCGAAGAATGTTTTGTTTTCAAGGATTAACTGTCCATATCACAGAATGTTGGGGCATACAATTGAAGAATGTTTTGTTTTCAAGGATTGGTTTGAGAAAAACATTAAAGAAGGGAATATCTCTATCCCGAGAGAACATTTAAAAGAACCTGAAAAAGGTTCGATAAATGTGATTTCGGATCTATCCCGAAAGAATATTTAAAAGAACCTGAAAAAGGTTCGATAAATGTGATTTCGGATCAACTAAGTTCCCAACTTGATCCGTACACTAAAAAGGATGGATGGAGTTCAACTTGGAACAAGCTCAAGAAAGTCCTGGATCATATACAGGAATCATCAGAGGGATCTTCCTCATCTACCAAAGATGGATGGGATACAACATGGAGAAAATCCTCCAAGGNATCTAGGCCTTATTTTAATAAGTAATATTTATAAAATATTAATGATCTTATTAAAAACCTAAATTAATCTTCGGTTAGAATAAATAAATCATTAATCATTAAGTAATCCAATAATTTAATAAATTATCAAATGCTTAATTAGTGCCATTTCATGTAAAAAAATGTTATGATTATTATTAAATTCTAATTAATCATATATCAACCTAAATAATCAAGTGTCATTTGCTAATTAATCAATTAATTTNTATAACTATTTTGTTTAATAAGTGTTTTATATATTAGGAAATAATAATATTTTTGAATCCTACACAATTTTACATATCATAAATTAAGACAAATATTAGTATTAGAAGAAAATTTGAAATTTAATTGAACCATAAAAAGAAAAGCAACATTGACCTCTAGTGCTGACGGCGCCAGAATGGGCACTGATGACACCCTTCTACACAAGTTATGGCACAGACAGTGCCATCAGAAGCACCGACAACGTCCTAAGCAGTTCCTGCGGTTCAGGATGAATTTGGCAGACTTTGGGGAATTGCACTCCAAAATAACTGCCTAGAGGTATTTTTAAAGGCCTGAAAACTACCTTGGACGACCAGAAACTTCCATATTTTGAAATCTATGGCTTTCATTTCCAGAAATAATTCATGGTATGGAGTTTTCAATGGAAGAAAGTTCATCAGTTTTGACGCACAGAGATTATACGACAAAGTCATCATGAAGAAGTGACTTATCAAGGAGAGAGGCTTTGTCTATCATTGATTGAGTAATCCAAGTTCGTAGATTAAGAAAATCACAGTACAGAGATGTTGGGAAGTTCTATGCTACACTATCGCTACATTTGTTGTACCAGTGGTAAAGGAATTCTATGCTAACTTACATGGAATTACCCAAGGAGTCATCTTCGTTCGAGGTAAAGCTGTACCATTTACTCCCCCTTGAATTAATGATTTGTATATGATAGAAAGTGTGCCAATATGTCATTATATGAATTTTATCCTAATGAGAGATATTTCAAAAGGTGATTTTTGGAGGTTCTTCTCCTTATAACTCGCAAAAACTGATTCTAGAGTCCATTTTGGTGGGGAAAACGAGGGAGGAGTCACTAGATTTCAATTCCAATGGCGTCCCACTCTAAAAATTTCTCTAGACTTGAAATTTTTAATCAGATAAAGTTCACCAATTTTGATGAACAAAAGTCACATGATTGTGTTCCAGTGAAGAAGAGGTTAATCAAAGAATGGGGGATTGTGCATTAAGGATTCAATACATCGAATACTCGAGTTGAAGAGATTATTGCATAGAGTTGTTGGGAAACACTTTGTTACACTACTGCTTCTGTAGTTGTCCCAGTGGTGAAAGAGTTTTATACAAATCTACATGAAACCATTCAAGGAATTGTCTATGTGCGAGGCAGGTTTATGGAATTCACTCCTTTGAGAATAAAAGAGATGTTTATGATTGAAAATGTGTCTATCTACCATTACGCAAATTTCACCACTAAAAAAGATAATATGAATGAACTCTATCAGTACCTTATGGATGAAGATACAAATTGGGAGGCCAAAGATGATGGAAATGTAAGTTTTTCATCATCGTTGGTAAATCCTATTTCTAAGGCATGACGCTTCTTTATTGCATCAAAATTGTTGTCTAATATGAAAATCAGTAAGGTAACTAAGGAGAGTGCTATTTTGAATTACTATATTCAAAGTGGAAAACATGTTGATATTGGATCAATCATTATGAAATCGATTTTTGGTTTGATTGTGAATGGATTTGCAACCAGACCTGGACATCCATCCATTATTTTGCTATTATGCAGTCAATCTCAAGTACCTTATGAGAGTTGGGAAAAAAGTTCTTCTTCTTGGAAGCTGATGGATCCAGAAGTCTATTGCAATTATATTGGAATGGGAGATGAGAATGATATGAATGTACTATGGATAAAGCATCCCAGAATTCATCACCTATTCAGCCTTACTTCAGCTTAAACGCACTTTTGAAAAGGATCAAGAAGATAGAAAAAGAGGTGCAGAATCTTATGCATGCAATTGAGAATATTTTTGAAATGTTGGATCACTTGGATTGGAGATTTAAAGAACATTTTGAGCATATTGGTCGTATTGAAGATTGATTGGTACGTATGTTCAAGAAACATGCTTCGATTGGGGAGGATTCAACTTATGAGTTTCTTTATCAACCCTTCTACAATTGTATGTGCATTACCAATCTACGGGAGATATCTAGGAAGATGAGAGTGAAGAATATGTTTGAACTTAATCTATGTATGGAGCGTTTTGTTTAGTACTGCTTGTTTTAGTTGTTTGTTGTGTTATATTGCATTTACTTTTATTGTTGAACTATGTTGATGTTTGTGTTTGGTATCTAGATATTTAGATTTCAGTGTTAGGATGTTTTGGCTTGCTTTAAACACTGAAATAGATATTTACTGACTTAAAAAATGTTAGTTTGTAATATCACAGGTTTTATATATAAAAGTGAGTTTTGTGTTCTTTGTGAAAGATTGATGTTAAAGTAATTTTTAATTATGCTTATAAAGGTTCATTTTAGTTAATTAGAGGTAGACATAAATTGGTATGAAGCAAATTTTCACAGAAAATGAAATTTGGAAAAATTAAGGCGTTAGAACAAGATGCGCCAGTTTACAGAGAGTTGGCGCATGGTGCGCTAGATTTGGCGCATGATGCGCCAAATACCTAAAAATGCCAGATTGCCTAAAAAACTACAAAATTGCATAGTAAAACTCCATTTTCACTCCTTTGGTCGTCCCCTACTCAAAGCCTTGATCTAGGGCTTCACATTGAGCACGATAGAGAAGATTTTGGAGGCTAAAAATCATAAGTTTCATCTTCTTTTGGTAAGAGCTTCACTTTAACTTAGAAATTTTTTATTTACACCATGAATTTTTTTTACATAATGGAAAATCCAAAAGTAGGGATTTTTCATGAAAAAGCTTGAAGAAAACTCATTGTGAAAAGTTTCTAACCATAATCTTACTTAGGGAGTTAGACTTTTCTTTTGTAATTTATTTGGATTTTGGTAGAATTTCAAATGGCTACATGAGTGAAGAGAGGAAGGTTAGATGATTTTGATGCACTAAGAATTGTTAATTTGAAGGCCTAATACAGTTATAACACCTAAATAGAGTTGAGAAGATTGATCCAAGAAAGGGCATTTGCTAACCCGGGTGGCGAGATCGAGAGGTTGATCCTTGTCAAAAATTGGGAACAATTTTGCTACTTCACTGCAGTAGCAATTGTGCCAATGATTCGAGAATTTTATGCCAACTTGAGATTCATTGATCGCGATCACATCCTTGTGAGAGGTAAGAGAGTTGAATTTACTGCAGAAAGGATGAATGTTTTTTATGGGCTGAGGAATGTATTTTTTGATGAATATGTTGCATTCGTGATAGCTGATTCATCGCTGGATGAAGTGATTGCCTTTCTAATTTATGGAAGAGGAGAATGGATGATTAAAAATAATAAGATAATTAATTTCTCCGCTTCCATGTTGACTAGTTAGTCAAAGATATAACACCACTTTATTTATGTTAAATTACTACCAACAAATTGTCTGACCAATGTAACAAAGGATAGAGTTGTATTGAACTATTGCATTCAGAACATGAAAGCAATAGATGTTGGTGCTCTTATAGCTCATCATGCACAGAGCATAGCTAAGAGCTCTACAACCAGTGGTTTGAGTTACCCTGCCCTGATTTTTACTCTTAGTGAGCAATCAGGAGTAAAGTCCCATAGAAATGAGGAAAAGTTACAACCAAAAAATCTTATTGGGAAGTATATGATTCATAGAGTTGAATCATTTGTTGAATCTAGTGGTCGGAGAAGTGATAAACCCTCTATATCAGCAGCAGGGGCATATACTTCTCACCCTGCATCACTAGAAAACATTATGGACCAACTCATGATTCAAAAATTAGATAAAGTAAATATTTAGAATCAGATTGGAGAGATTGGAGCAAGAAAATCTTATAATGATGAGTATCAGTAGATGAGAGTTCAACATGATATAGCTTTAGAGGATGTTATGGTGAGATATCTTAGGGGTGAATAGAATGTGGAATTTTCTACTTGTCCCAACTTTACTCTTTATGCTCCTATTCATGATGCAGAAGAAGAAGAAGAAGAAGAAGAAGAAGAAGATGATGATGATGATGATGATGAGGAAGGCAATGAAGATTGATATTTTCTAGAGTTAGTTTATTTGTTTCATTGTTTGTTTGTTTGTTTGTATGTTGTTTGGATGTTATTTGGTTGGCAGTTGAAACTGTAGTAGTAAAAACTTTTATTTTATGTTGTGGATTTAAAATTGTAATAGTAACTGTAGATTTTTATTTTTCCTGCATTTTTACTATTTTTTATTTTTGTTTCTGTTTTTAGATCTCAATAACATTTTTAGAATATATCATGTTTTATTTAATGATTTAAAGTCTAGATGTATTTTTAAAGTTAGTACCTGCAGTATACTAGAGCCTAGTTTTATAATCAGAAATCCTCTACAGGTTAGTTTTTATTTTCATGCATTTACTGTTTTCTTTCACCAACTAACTTTCGTGCTAAAATTTTTTAAAATAGTTAAAAACTTAAGTTTGGGGGGAAGAAAATTTTCTTTTAAAAAGAAGTAAACAAAATTTTATTTGTCCTTAAGTAACTAAATTTTTTAAATTAATTTAACATGACCTGGATATTTAGATTAAACTTTAAATGATTACACTTAACTTTATGAATATTATGGTAAATTTAGGTAAAAAATTTTAATAATGAAGGGCAATTCTAAAGTAAAAGACATTTTGTATGGTAAGATAAGACTATGTTTTTTCTATTTAAAGTAAAGGAAATTATATTTTTGAAGTATTAAGAATTTTAGAGATTCATGTAAGAAGAAAAGAATGAGACTTTATGAAAATTATAAACTAATATGAATTTATAAAGTGAAGAAAGGTAAGAAGTTTTGACTTTAATAAGAGGATAGTGAAGTTCAAAACTATTAAAGGCTATCCAGATATAGTAATTCTCACTTGAAATAAAAGAAAGAAAAGAAAAAAAAAGAAAAGAAAGGATTGAAAAGATCCTAAAAGAAATAGAAGAAAAATAAAAGAAAAGAAAAATAAGTGAGGAGAAGCTTAAGGAGATTCCTAATAAAAAATTGGCTTCACTGGAATCAACTTTAAAAAAAAAGCTTTATTACATTTTTTAAACTTTTATTTGATTATTAGTAGAATTACTAGTAAAGTTTTCCTGAAGTTCTTTTTCATATGAATATTCTAAATATCCTTGATAAGACAAATTGCAATTCTTCTTGAAATGAATAAAAATTCAGAAATCTTAAAATTGACTACTAAGTACTCTGAGACTTAGAATTTGAATCTAAGTTATTAAAGATTTTTCATAAATTTCACTATTTTATATATTGAATTAAAGTATAGAAGATATCAGTTAATCTCTATCATAAGTCATATGCTTTTATGGAGTACAAGTGTCACTTGAAGACAAGTAACATTTAAGTTTAATTTTGATACACCAAAATAATATGTTATTTTAGGTATGCATTTTATGCTTCTTCTTTGTGATGTTTCACTTTAAAGAAGGGTTTTTTCATTTTTTTTATTGCAGGTATATCAATTTTAGGCATTTGGAGCAAAAGTAGCAAAAATGACAAAATTTGGAGCCAAAACAGCGAAGTTTTGAATTCTGGCGCATGATGCGCCGGATTGGCGCCAGATGTGCCAAAACCTAGAATAGTACGTTTTCAGCAAACTGGCTCATGATGTGTCAGATTGGTGCCATATGCGTCATTTAAAAGAGACTTGGTGCATGATGCACCAAATTTGGCGTCAGATGCGCTAGGGACGACTTTTTGCAGATTAAGGCAGTTCAAAATGAATTTTGCACAATTTTTCAAAGGGAAACTTGTTCTAGAAACCCATTAGAGTAATTCAATGCATCTACACACTTTGGAAGGTTCTTTTATAAAGGGATATGTCTCTTGGATCAATGGACATGTCTTTTGAATTCAAAAGAGTTGACTTTTGAACAGAATTTTGTTGGGAATTTTGAATTCTTTTTGGAGGGAGATAGTCTTTAATAAAAGAGAGGCAAAGTCTAGGGATTGAGGAGAGAGCTTTTGGGCATGGTTGGAGTGGTGTGAAGGGACAAGGAGAGTCAGAGAGAGAAATTTAAGGGTTTGGAGATTTTCTTCAATGATTGTATGAGGAGAGGAAATGTGAGAGATTTCTTCTTCATTACACTTCTAAGAGAGAATTGAGAGTGCTTGTAAAGAGAGAAAGGCTTGGAGAGAACTTTTACAGATTTTCTTGGGAAGGATTGTGAGATAAGCTGTCTTTTATTTCTTTTATTTTGTAAACTTGTTTTTATATATGAAATTCGTGTTTTATCGTATCCTTCTCATAAATTCTAAGTAGTCTTCTTTATCCTTCTCCCTACTTTGAGATATGGTTTTATGAAGAATTGATTTTGTTTTATATGATTTTAAATGTCAATAATTTGTGATGATTTGAACTATGTTCTTCATTTACTTTTCAAAATTAGGAAGCAAACTTTGGATTAGTCAATGTTCTTCATACACTCGGAAGAGGGTAAGGAATAAGATTGCTTCTATTTAGCATCAAACAGTTTTTATATTTATTTTTAAATGATTTTAATTTTTTAACAATCCATATACTCCTTGTAAAGGGGAAGGATGCTTTCTTAAATTTGAACTTTTCATCATAAAAACTTAGTTTAATTTTTTTAAGTTTACTTTTCAAAGTTTAGCATCTAAATTGGTTAACTTTGTCTTTTAACTACATTTTAATTAGCATTCACTTGTTACTTAATATTCAAACTTTGCACTTTACTTTTTGTGTCTTTTTAAAAATTGTACTTTACATTATAATCTTAAGAGCTTATTTACAGGCATTTCCAACTTCCCTATGTGATCGATATCTAGAACTCTATTAGAGCCATTTATTACTTAAGCGATACGTATACTTGCATTTTTTTTAATTTTGAAAACTTGATGCGGGTGGATTTAGTGTGTTAATTTTGAAAATATTTTTCAATATTACAAAATACAGATGACAGACACAATAGTAAATATGCAAATTAATCTCAACAAAATAACTTCAGTTAAAATAGTTTTATCTTTTAAAAATCTTTAAACTGCTAAATCTTCTTTAAAAATAATGCAAGTATATATATCGCTCAAGTAATAAAGGGCTCTAATGGAGTTCTAGATATTGATTCCACAGGGAAGTTGGAAATGCCTGTAAATAAGTTCTTAAGATTATAATGCAAATTAAAATTTTTAAAACTACACAAAAAGTTAAGTGCAAAGTTTGAATATTAAGTAACATGTGAATGTTAAAGTAAACTTACAAAAATTAAACTAAGTTTTTATGACGAAAAGTTTAAATTTAAGAAAGCATCCTTCCCATTTACAATGAGTATATGGATTGTCAAAAAATTAAAATCATTTGAAAATAAATATAAAAATTGTTTTATGCCAAATAGAAGCAATCATATTATTTACCCTCTTTCGAGTGCATAAAGAACATTGACTAATCCAGAGTTTGTTTTATAATTTTGAAAAGTAAATGAAGATCAAAAATCAAATCATCACAAATTATTGACATTTAAAATAATATAAAACAAAATTAGTTCTTCATAAAATCATATCTCAAAGTAGGAAGAAGGATAAAGAAGACTACTCAGAATTCATGAGAAGGACACGATAACATATGGATTTCATATATAAAAACAAGTTTACAAAACAAAAGAAATAAAAGACACAACTTATCTCGCAATTCTTCCCAAGCAAATCCATAGAAGTTCTCTCCAAGCCTCTCTCTCTCTCTTTACAAGCACTCTTAATTCTCTCTTAGAAGTGCAATGAAGAAGAAATCTCTCACATTTCCTCTCCTCTTACAATACTTGAAGAAAATCTCCAAGCCATTGACTTTCTCTCTCTACTCTCCTTGTCCCTTCACGCCACTCCAACTCATGCCCAAAAGATCTCTCCTCAATCTCTAGACTTCCCCTCTCTTTTATCAAAGGTTGCCTCCCTCCAAAAAGAATTCAAAATTCCCACTAAAATTCTGTCCAAAAGTCAACTCTTTTGAATAAAAAAGATAGTCCATTGATCTAAGCGACATATCCCTTCATAAAAGAACCTTCAAAAGTGTCTGATGCATTGAATCACTCAAAGGGGTGTTTAGAACAATTATCCCTTTGAAAATTCTAGCAAAATTTGTCTTGAACCGCCTTAATTTGCCAAAAGTCATCCCTAGCGCATCTGACGCATTATGTGCCAGTTTGTTGAATACCGCACTGTTCTGGGTTTTGGCGCATCTGGCGCATCTGGGGCCAGTTTGGGGCATCTTGCGCCAGAATTCAAGAATTCATTGTTTTGACTCCAAATTTCATCCTTCTTACTATTTTTTCTCAAAATGTCTAAATTGATATACCTGCAACAAAAACAAGAAAAATCTCTTCTTTAAAGTACAATATCACAAAAAATAAGCATAAAAAATATACTGAAAACTATATATTATTTTGGTGTATCATGCATCATCCTTTTGCATTTGCACTTGCACACCTAACATTCTTGTTATGGAGATATGTCCTAGTATGCTCATGGTAAGTGCATGGCATTTTGAGATGGCTAGCCCACCTAGTACTAGCTCATCTCATATATAACTAGCATGGATCATGGTCACCTAGCAAATGATTCTGCTTGGGTATCCTTGGTTGTACAGATATAGTCACTTCACCTAGTGTGAATGTATCTTTGTATAACCCTATGTTCACTTAGTTCACATGTGATTGCTTACCTTGTACAATCGCGTTGAATGAGCAAATTGATACACCAAAATAATATGTAGTTTTAAGTAAATATTTTATGCTTAATTTTTGTGATATTGCACTTTAAAGAAGGGTATTTTCATATTTTTGTTGCAGGTATATCAATTTTAGGTATTTGGAGCAAAAGTAGTAAAAAGAACAAAATTTGAAGCCAAAACAACAAATTTTGGGATTCTAGCAAAAGATGTGTCAGATTGGCGCCAGATGTGCCAACATACAGAGAACTGGCGCAAGATATGTCAGATTGACACCAGATGTGCCAAAACTCAGAACAATACGATCTTTAGCAAGCTGGCACAAGATGTGCTAGATTAGTTTCAGATGCGCCATTTGATAGAGAGCTGGCGCAAGATGTGCCAGATTTGGCGCGAGGTGCGCCAGAGATGAGTTTTTTGTGGATTAAGGCGGTTCAAGACAGATTTTGCATGAATTTCAAAAGGAACACTTATTCTAAATTCTTCTTGGAATGATTAAATGTATCTAGAAACTTTAGAAGGTTCTTTTATGAAGGGATATATCTCTTGGATCAATGGACGTGTCTTTTGAATTCAAAAGAGTTGACTTTTAGATAGAATTTTGGGAGAAATTTTGAATTCTTTTTGAAAGGAGGCAAACTCTAATAAAAGAAGGGGACTTCTAGTGTGTGTGTGTGTGGCGTGTGAAGGGGTGCGAAAAGAAGTGATAAAGGGAGAGAGATAAGTCAAGGGCTTAGAGATTTTCTTCAAGGATTGTAAGAGGAGAGGGAAGGTGAGAGATTTTTTCTTCATTACACTTCTAAGAGATAATTGAGAGTGCTTGTAAAGAGAGAAAAGCTTGAAGAGAACTTCTAGGGATTTGCTTGGGAACGATTGTGAGAAAAGTTGCGTCTTTTATTTATTTTTTTTGTAAACTTGTTTTTATGTATGAAATTTGTGTTTTGCTGTATCATTCTCATGAATTCTGAGTAGTCTTCTCTATTCTTCTCCTTACTTTAAGATATGGTTTTGTGAAGAATTGATTTTGTTTTATATGATTTTAAATATCAATAATTTATGATCATTCGAACTCAGATCTTCATTTACTTTTCTATTTGGCCAATTGAAATGTTAAAATGTGTTGAGAAACATATGCTTCAAAAGGTTTATAATTTCTATAACATGGGGAGAATCACATTTGATTTCATGGGAGAGTATGTTATCCATGGAGTAGGGTGCAAATAAATAAGGAAATATATTTTATTGGATACAGAATAGGAGATTTTAAGGTGATATATTAAAATCTCCAATTTGGTTCAGTTAATTGGAAACTAATGTGAGACTGTTAGCCCTCGGGTGAGGGAGTAGTGGGAGCTCTGGAGTGGTGGTTGGTATCCTCCCAGCCTAACCACGTAATTAGGGACCCAACTCTGGATTAGCCAATGTTCTTTACGCACTAGGAAGAGGGTAAAGAAAAGGATTGCTCCAATTTGACACAAAATAGTTTTTATATATTTTTTCAAATGATTTTAATTTCTTTACAATCCATATACTCATTATAAAGGGGAAGGTTGCTTTCTTAAATTTGAACTTTCCGTCATGAAAACTTTGTTTAGTTTTCGTAACTTTACTTTTGAAAGTTTAAAATTTAGTTTAGTTAATTTTTTTCTTTCAACTGCATTTTAATTAACATTCACTCTAGTATTTAATATTCAAATTTTGCACTTTGCTTTTTGTAGTTTTAAAAATTGTAGTTTACATTATAATCTTATGAATTTACTTATAAGCATTTCCAACTTCTTTGTGGGATCGATATCTAGGACTCCATTAGAACCCTTTTTTACTTGAGCGATATGTATACTTGTGTTATTTTTAAATGGAATTTGGCAGTTTAAATATTTTTAAAAGATAAAACTATTTTCACTGAAGTTATAATATTTCAATTAGTTTGCATATTTGTTATTGTATCTGCCCTATGTATTTTGTAATATTGAAAAATAATTACAAAATTAACATAGTAAATCCACCTGCATCATAAATCATATGTGTTTATTTATGTGTATGGTCGAATATGAGTGTCCACCTTACATGTAACTCATGGTTGAATGATCTTTTGGCATTCGTTGTGATTGCTCGTATCTTGATAGAGCGGCCATATTGTGCTTAGCCTATAACATTACTTTTGTGATCGCTCACACCTCAATAAAATGATCACGATAGAAAATATAACTTCACATTTTTCATGTGCATTACGTAGTATTCCTTGATGGATTATTGATCATTAGATATAAGTGACCCATTGTTAGTTGTGATACCTTAGTAATCATTTATTGCTAAGATATCTCAACAAAAATGCAAATTATTGTATCACGGTCAGCACGCGTATGTTTGTGTTAAAGTTCTAAGTGGTCTAACATGTGCCACTTAGGCTTTTCTTTCCTTTGGACCTAATTTAAAAATATAAATATATATACATTTATTATTAATATTCATCATGTTTTGAAAATTATTATGAAATTAACGCATATATAGCTTAGACCATATGTAAGGTCAACGCTTTAAAGCTATTGTTTGCACAATGTTGTTATTTCAATAGAGCATATTAGAATTCTTAGATTCTTAAGAGGGGTTTGGGGATAGATACCCTGTCAAAATCATATGCCAGCCTTAGCCTCACTTTTGCACACAATTAGATGTATGTGTTAGGATAATTTGTTTTAGAAGTTTGCTATAATAGGGTAGGGTATAACTAAGTTTTCAATATGTCGAATTGATGTTCCTCTGTTTGTGCCTAGCAGGACATTTTTTTTGTTGTATTTATGTGTTTATTGGGTTTAAGACATGCACACTAGTATGTTATAGGTTGTTTTTTTTGCAGGGAGCCTTGTATAATAGGGAGAAGCAGTAATGATTTAAATCAACCCATTTTCTGCAGGTGATGCCTTGCTCTCCTTTTGTCAGCTATGTAGGACTGATAATTCTAAAAATGTGTTGTACCCATGTAATACATGTATCAGACATCAATACTTTTCTAACAGGCCCCAACACTTCTCTAGCACTACGAAATATGTTTAGATTTTTTAGGCTCGAGCATGTCCTCAGGACACACCTCAACGCTACATCGGACATGTGCTTACGATTTCAAGAAAATGGGGCATGAGAATTGGAAAATTATAAATATGTGTAAATCTTTAGTCATACCTCATAATCAAAACTGCCCATTTTTTCACCATGTTGAAGAACCCTTTAAAATTTGTCAAAATTGAGCATCTAAGGTGTATCCAATATTTGAAGCCAAGCATTAGTCATTCCCTCTTCGTCATCTTATGATTTTCTTAATTTTAGTGGATAAGTACTATTATAAGTTAAATGAATTATTTTGAAATATGTTATGTCTAATTTTAAAAATTAATTTCCATAAGCATGAGATTTTTTAATATGAATTAAATATATGAAGTTAAATTTTATTCGTGTATAATTTGTATTGTCATAATTTTAATAAAGAGTAATAGAAAAATATATTTTTTATATTAGAAAATAATTAAATATAAAAATGTGTAAATGATGTATCATGTCTTATTTTTTTTAATTATGTCATGTCTCTGTATTGTGTTGTGTCGTGTCTGTGTCCATGTGTCTAATTTCATGCTTCATAGCCTACCGGGCAATGTTCACTATGTTGCATGTAGCTAAATTTGTGCTAGCCCTTTTTCATACATGTTGAGTCTTATTTTCTCCTTTATTATGTGTTTTTGTAGAGTCATTAGGATTGAGTTTGTATCATAAATAATATACGGACACCGGTTCCAAGGCGCCCGAGGTGCGAAACTGCATGACAAGGACAAGGAGCAATTTGCATGTGTCCCATACCTTAATTTTGAATCAACATTGATGTATAACATTATGATCAGACATGTATATGCGTAGTTGGACCACCTTTTTGGTTTTTTTTGGATATGTTGCATACCTAGTGACACCCGACCTTTTAATTATTTATTCATTTAGTGCATTTACTTTCATATTGAGTTTTGTATTTTTTCTTTCTTGGCTTGTGGTTCATCGGGGATGCTTTTCAAATATAACTTAGGCTCTTTAAAACTAAAAATATATTTTCTACAAAATCCTAATAATTAAAGATTAAGATTAGTCAAAATTTAGGACTAAAATATCACCACTTTAAACAAAGCATTTGCTTTCTTGCATGGTCTTTGGTCTAATTTTACAATGATTTTGCATGCATAACATTCAACCAAGTCATATTTAGTAGGGCCTCCACATTAAGGGTATGATTATATAACTGCATCATTCTGCATGTCCCGAGGAGTACTCAGGCTTCTTCTACCTAACCAGCTAAGCACATCTTTTTACTTAGGTGGTCGTCTACAACAACTAGGGTGTTAGAGATTCCATGAACCAGAGGTGGGTAAGTTCTTTGTGAGTGGTTTAGATTTTGTAGCCTGACCCATCCCTTCTCTTCCCTCAAGAGACATGCTTGTCACTTTCTTGACAAATATAATTCCCACTTTGTGATTTCCACCTGTATATGGTCATAGGCTTAGATTTTTCTTTCATTTGATTTAAGAGCTACAGGGTTTCCTTGGGCAACACAACACATGGGTTGCTGACAAAGGATCTCAAGTCTAGTAGGTCAAACTACCATCACTACCAGGTAGACTTAGGGTCTTAATAGATTATGTGTTGGATCGATGGAATCCTGACCTGACTTCTCTACCCGATTAGGACATCCTTACTTTTTTATTGATAATCTCTTTGAGCTCAGTCTTCCCTTTGATAATTTGTTGATATCATCTCATAGGCCCTGATTGCTCAGAAACCACTGCTTATTTGAGATACAGTAATTCACACTCTGCCCTTATGGCTCAGTAGGCTTTGATACATATAGATGTTTCTATTTGAGACAACCCAATTATTTCCTAGGCCTCATTTGCTAGTAGGACGCCATTTATTTGAGGTTGTGAAAGATTCACCGTCTCTCATTGAGCTCAATATAAGATTTGGAGATACCAAGATGTCCTAGTTGAGATGACAACATTCCTTTGGTATATCTATTCACTAATTATCCATGAAATTCAAACTTATTAAATATAAGATTTTATTTTGTGAAAAATGACAGTTTGATAAGATTTAGGCTAAATCCAACA
Source organism: Phalaenopsis hybrid cultivar (assembly GCA_002079205.1). Lineage (NCBI taxonomy): Eukaryota > Viridiplantae > Streptophyta > Magnoliopsida > Asparagales > Orchidaceae > Phalaenopsis > Phalaenopsis hybrid cultivar. Next base: position 115,383 of record JXCR01148531.1, on the reverse strand, counting down.
TAAACACTGCTCTAAGGGGGTGGGGGGATGATTTGGTTGCTCCCTGTTAATTGGATTTATGGTTAGGATTTTACTAAATCCAGATAAACACAAAAAACAAAAGATTCATGGATTTATAAGATTTAGGATTAAAGTTTTGAATTTAACATTCCATTCATGTTAAATCCAGATTTAATAAATCCAACAAATGAGTAAATTTAACAAATTTGAATTTACTAAGGGTTAGTTTTGGGCAGTTGCAGCTGTTGGAGGAAGCATCTAGCTGTTGGAAGAAACATCAAATTGTTGTTCAAAAAGCTACAATAGCTATTACAAATAAAAGTGAAAATATAAGACTGCATCTTTTTAGCAGCCCCATAGGTAGTCAGGTCTAGTGAGAAAACATAGCTTTTAGTACAGCTGCTTGGGAACACAGATAAAGCACAGTTTTGTCAAATAATAAAAAATACAGTGTGGCACCACATTGTCTCCCCAAACATACCATCAATCCTATCGACACTAAGGGTTCATTTGGGGTGGCTATGTGGCGGCGATACGAACTGCACCATTATTTTGTTTGTTTAGGTAAACTGTATTTTGGCATCTTTTTTAAAAAGCAATAGTTGAAATCTATGTTTTCCCACCGATCCTAGGTAGTACAGCAGTAGCTTTCTAGCTGCAATCAAAATTTTTATTAAAAAAAAATTATAAAAGCCACCATAGCTTTTTGAACATCATATTATTCTCCAATAGCTTCACAGCTACTTTTTAATATCTTACAATTGCCCCAAAAACAAACCTTAAACCTTTCCTACATTGGGGTAGAACTAAGGGAGGGGGGGGGGTTGCCTCCTCTGAAAGGGCATTTTAAGTACTTTGCCCTCCCTTGATCCATGATTAATTTGGTTTGCTCCCCTTTACCAAAATTATTTTATTTTGTTCCTGGTCCTTCGTTTGCTCGCACCCCTCCTCCCCATCCTGCTTGGCTCGTGATTAGTGCAAGAGTCGCACCCCCCCACAAGTTCTCTTAGCGGCTTCGACACTCATCTCCTTGCTTATTCATCTCTTCTCCTCTCTCTTTCTCTCTCTGTGGCTTTCTTGGCAAGCTGATGATAGTCATAGAGTCATAGATTGGATTTGGGGAGGATTGATTGGATTGGCTACAAAGACCTCCAAAATCCCAAATTTCTAATCTCCTACCTAGAACCGAAGGAAACACTATATGAGACTTCTCAATAATGAAGGTTTTTTTTGTTTGGAGGGGTTGTTTATATTACAAAAAAGTTAATGATTGGGGGTGGGGGCTTTTGCCTCCCCTAAAAGGGCATTTAAGTACTTTGCCCTCCCTTGACCCATGATTAATTTGTTTTTCCCCCTTTACCAAAATTAATTTAGTTTTCTCCTAATCCTTCGTTTGCCAACAAATTATTACATCCAAACTCCACATGCACAACTACTTGCGAAGTCCAATATTGAGCTGAAACGTGGAAGGTCGGGGCTCACCTACATAAAAATTGAAAAAAAATGAAAAAAACTTGACTTGATCCGACTGATGCGTTACTTACCCTTGTCGATGCATTATAGGAATATCCATCATGTTATGTATATTGCTACGCATTATGGAGCCTTGCCCATGTGTTATAAGATAATATTTTCTTCATAATTATCCTTGCCGCCGTGTTATAGAAATATTCCCTCACGTTATTCTAAATATTTTTTTTGCATTATTCATTTGTTATTGGTGTTTTATTGAGGTGATTTTGAGATGTTATTGTTCTTTAAATAACAATACCAACTCAAAATCACCTCCATAGCACATGAATAATACATCAGTACAAGTTTTCATCTTTTCATCGGATTGTATGACTACAATAACATATCAATAACACAAGAATAACATACAAATAACAAATTAAAAATAGTGAATGAGGTGATTTTGAGATGTTATTGTTCTTTAAACAACAATACTAACTCAAAATCACCTCCATAATACATCAATATCACATCAGTATAAATTTTCATCGTGTCATTGGATTGTATCACCTCAATAACATATCAATAACACATAAATAATACACCAATGACACATTAAAAACAGTGACTAAGGTGATTTTGAGATGTTATTATTCTTTAAACAATAATACCAACTCAAAATCACATCTATAACACATTAATAACATATCCATAAAAGTTTTTTTATCTTGTCATTTAGTTGAACCACCCCAATAAAACACCAATAACACATGAATAACACATGAAATATTTAGAATAATGTGAGGAAATATTCCTATGCGATGGAATATTCCTATAACACATCAGTCAGGCCGGGTCACAAGTTTTCACTCTTTTTTTCATTTCTTATGTAGGTGGACCAGACCTTCCATGTGTTAGCTCTAGATTAGACTTTGCAAGCAGCTCTGCATACAGAGTCTGGAAGTAATATTTTCTTGTTTGCCCCCACCCCTCATCCCCATCCAGCTCGGCTTATGATTAGTGCAAGAGTCGCACCACTGCAAGTTCTCTCAGCGACACTAACGCTCATCNTGTCAAGTTATGATGTCAAATCAGGTGGCCCTATGGTTGTAGTTCTTTAAATTTTATGGGGGCATGTTAAAGATGATTATAGTGACACCGGTTAGGATCCTACGATTCCCTTTTTCCGGCACCACTAGTTTCTATTAGATTCACTTAGTCCAAATGAATTTACTAAACTCAACTTAGTGAGCTCCATAATTTCATTTAGACCTTGGGAAGCCACGTTAGCAACTGTAGGTTACATCCTCCAAGGAATTCCCGATCATTCGATAGAGACATCTTAATTTAGTTGCAATTATAGTTTTGTGTGATATTTGTGATTAAGTTTTGAGTTATTTTATATTTTGAATATTATGGCGGTGAATTTTATCTTGGTTGATTTTTGTTTTAGTTTTGGTTTTGATTTTGCGACTATCTTAATAGTTTTAGTTTTCATGATGGGTGACATCGTTGTTTAACATGAAAATTTGTGCAAGCATAAAAGTATAGCATAAAATTACAAGAAAGACGATGCTGAAAACTGTAAAAGCATACCTGATGAGTCTTCTCGTTCCACCACCTGAAACTTAAAATGCATGTGAGGATAGTTCATGTAGAGGCAAAAAAAGTAAGGTTTTGGGAGTTTTCCTAACCCTATGTCATGGCTTGGTGGGTCCTTAGAAGTTTAATTAAGGATGATTTTGTCAAGCAAAATATATTAAGTTTAGTAGATCTCCGAGGTATCCAACAGATCTAGAGAAAGAAGCGGTCTGTGCTTCTCTCTCGCTGCCTCGTGGAAAATCTCGAGTTCTTTTAAACTTATTATGTTGCATAATAATTCATCCTGTAAATACCCTTTGTGCTCAGTGAGTATTGATGTCTTAATTATCCCTAAGAATATGGTAATTATCACTTGTAATTCAATTTAAGAATTATGTGGGTGAAGACCCTTAAAGAGACAAGTTTAAGAAACTTAGCCAAATTTTGACTTGGGCTTGTAGTGTTTGAAAGATGTTTTATATTTCAATGATGTTCACTTTTCTAATCCTTATTTAAATGAAACTTGATTTAGCCTAAGTCACTACTAAGTAAGCCCTTTAAATTTTGGTGAGTGTCTTAGTCATTGCAAATCAAATTGACTTATAAGTGATGGTGATGATTCATGTTTTTTATTTTTTTTATTCATCAAATAGGGGTATTAAATTAGTGAGTTATTAACACCCAAAATCATAGCCCTAAATCTAGGATCATTTAATCAGCTAGACTCCCAAATTTATTTTATTTAAGGAAATTACAAATTTATCCTTTTAAATTAGGACAAGTGAGGTTGGTTTCTACCAGTTAACCCCTTGTGTTTCAAACATTCAAATATGTTAATTAGAATCAAAGATTTCCAATTTCCCTTTCTAAAATTAGGCATAAATGTTAATTTAGGCTAAATTTCTAAAATTACACATCTGTCCCTAAGGCTCTATCACTTCATAATTCATCAAATTTAATCCAAATGACTTTGGAATTTTTATCCTACCTCACTCATGGGTCAATTGAGACATCAGAGGAGAAAGTGTGATTTTTCAAATTTTAATTTATCTATATAATGTTTTTTAATACAAAAATAGGATTTTTCAAAGAAAATTCCTAACTTGACTAAGGTAAATCCTAATCCCTTGAAACTTTTACTGGAGGTAGGCTTAGACCAGAGAAGCCTTTGGACCAAATTTCATGATTCTTTTGAATTTTATTTGAATTTTAAGAATTATTTTAAAATATAGGGTGTTTATTAATTTAAAATATTTTAAATATGGAAAATTAAGTTTTATATTTTTATTAAATCTCTCTGATGTCAAGGGACACAGAGAAATAAATTCCAATAATTTAAATTATTGGAATTGTTTTAGTAAAAAAAACCATTTTTAGCCTTTAAAATTTATTTTAAGCTCCTAAAATCAATATCTTTATTTAGAAAATCAAGAAAAATATCCAAATTGTTCCTAAGTACTTAGGAAGCAATTTAGAACATTTCAATGAGTTTATTATTTTTGTAATTTTTATGATATTTTAATTATTTAAATTTAAAAAAAAGGCCAAAAATCAAGTTTTTATTTTAAATACTATTTTATTTCTAGAAAACACCCCTGATCATAGAGAACTCAAAAAATAAGTTTTTATAAATTTTGAGTTTTATTTTGATTTTCAAAAATCATTTAAGTGCAAAAAAAAGATATTTATCTTTAAAAATCAACTTAAGTTACCAAATGAACTCAAAATGCTTTGAAATTTTTATGGTGAGTTTTATGGATCCTATACAATAGTGGAGATAAAAAATCAAGTCATTTTGAAGTTAATATTTTCCAAAATATAATTATCCTATTGATTTAGGGTTTGCAAAGATTAGGTTCATTTTAAATGACTTGACTCATGAGAATTTTTCTTAAGGGTTCTCTGGTCATAGTAAACCTTCCAAATTTTTTTTGGATTTTTCTAAGCAAAATGCTAATTATTATGGTTAATTTAAGCAAATAATGTGCATAAACTTGAAAAATATGGATATCTATTTAGAGGTCTCCTCTGACTTTAGCAAAATTTGGGAATGCTACCATTGATAGAGGCTACAACATGCCAAAAATTCAAGCCATGGTGAAATGCCTTTACGCATGGAGAATCAAAAAACTCAAAATAGTGTTTAATTAATTAAAAATAAAACATGCATGAAATGGCCTTCAAATTATTTCCACATTGTTCTCCTTTATTCACTAAGCAAGAGGAGAGGGTATTTTTATTTTATTTTTTTGATTTTTCTACACCATGATATGGATTTTTGAAGTTAAGGGTCGTTTTCTAAATTATTTAAATCCCTATTTATCTATTTAAATGTGCGACGCCACATCATCTTAGGCAGCTGCAAAGCTCCACACGGCGCACTCCTATTCGACGTTGTCATTCACTTCAACACTGACTTAGCCCGCGGTTTATGTCCCGAAGCGTTGTCTTGCTTCATATTGACCGTCCATTCGATACACGCTTGATCGAACAATGCTCCGTCATCGTCCCCTATAGCCTAGCCCGAGAACCATCGATCTTTCAAGCTTGATATCTCCCTAGTTTCTCAACTAAATTGAGTGAATTTTTTTTAAAATGCTCATCTAGACTAGAGGAACATACCTATATGGTCAAGATGCCATGAAATCAAGCCTAAGCAAATGGAAAATCAAAAGAGGCTCAAGATGAGGAGGAGTTTTAAACCTTTTCTCTGAGAAGGGAAGCTTCAATCAAAGATGCTTGGCACGTTCGTTGGAGTCCAAGGAGGTTAGGGATTGAGCCTCTGGTCTTGTGGTAAGGCCTAGATATGATTTTAATCAAGCCCGATTTCAGGTGTTGGTCTAGAGCTATGTTAGGGGCTCTTTCATAGGGAGATTTTATGGGGCTTTGTTTTCTCTTATTGTTGTTAATGTGTGGGCACAATTAATTGGAGTTTGGTGGAGTTTTAAGGGATGTCCTATTTCTGCACTAATTTTTTAGCTCAAAATTAGGGTTACACAGGAGGAATTAGGGTGGTGAAGTGATTGGATTGCACTGTGGAGATCTCAAAGAAGCTCTCTGTGAAGTTTGGGGGGGCTCTCTCTAAGAAATTTTCAGCACACCTCTCATGGCCGTGGAGGTGAGTCTTTATAAAAATGGCTAAGGGGTAGCTCTCAGTGTCAATGTTTGGGTGTATTATGATGCTTAGGTGGAGGGCAGAGGAGCTCTATCATTTGATTTGAGTGAGGTGGCCTATAGGTTTGATTTTGGTGAAATTCAAGATGGGGTGGCCCTTGGTCTTGGCTTCTCCGATGAATAGGTCGGCCGACCATGGCAGGGGGAGGTGGCTTGGAGCTGAGGGAACCCAGGGGAATATGTCACAGCAATTTAATGGGCTGAGGTTTAGTTTTGGCAAAAAGATTTTAAACCTAGGAAAATATGGAAATCAAATCCCATAATTTAAAGGATTATTGTTCCATTTCTCACTTATGTGAGTTTTGGCTCAGTCTTAGATTCCAACTAATGGTTATGGTGGAGTTAATTTGATGACTTTGGGATGGTTAGGCTACTTTTAGTGCATGGGTCCAAGTGGGTGCCAATGACCAAAATTTGGGTTTGGGCTAGGCTAGCCACGTTAATTGGTAAAATAAATGTTGAATTTGGTGTATATGATCAGAAGGAACAACTTTGGTGAAGGATGAAAGTAGTTTTGAGTTCAATTGGATGGTCAATTTTGAGGAATTTTGAAATTTGATCAATTTGGGCATATTGGGCTAGGTTTTGGTCTAGGATGGGCTAGCCTTGGGTCAAGTCCAAATTGATTGTTATAAATGATCAATAGGGATCTCAAGAAGAGTTTTTAACATAAATTGGGAGCGAATTTTGGGATTAAGGCATTCAATTTGATGAGATTAGGTCATGTGGCCAAAATTGGGGATTTGATCTAAATCAAGATTGGGCTCAAATGATGGACAAATTGGCTTTGATTTGTTCTAGATTGTTCATATTAAGGGTGAATTTGAGTTTATAATTAAAATTGGGGGAAATTGAGACAAATTTTATTGACATTTGACGTAGATTTGGAGAAAATGGGTCTTTAAAAGGGAATTTGGGGGTTTTGGTCAAAGATGGTCAAATTGGCCAAATTGGGTCATGTATTAGTTGAGGAAAATGAAATTGGGAATATTTGGGAGGTTTCAAAAATTTTTGGGATTTTTTAGAATTTTTGGAATTTGGGGTAAGGAGGGGTATTTTGGTAATTTGGCAAATTTTGGTGATTTTGGGTAGTTTGGGTGTTTTCAGGGTGTTTGAAATGATTTTTGACCCAATTTGGGTATTTTGGGTAAATTTGGGAATTTTGGCTGAATTTGGGGTCCTAATGGTATCTAGGTAAATTGGGGGAGTTTATGGGCAAAAGGCTAGGTTGGGTATCTTGGTAGTGTTGGAGTGCCAACCACCATCAATAAGCCTTGGACCAATGGAAATCCTATTTTGGTTCGTCTTTGTAGTGATCTTTTCTAAACCCTAGCCTAGGGCTAGTGGGTTTAGGGGACCACCTATATGAGTCTCCCAAAAGTATCAAGGGACCAAAGCCTAGAAGTTTAAGTTTAGGATTGTGAGTGATTATGAGTGTAAGTATGTTCCTTAAGCCCTATACTAACTCCCAGGGTCAACCCTAAGGTCCAGCAATCCTAAGGGTGACTCATCTTGGGGCTCCCACATAATGACCCAACCTACTAAGTGTTAGAGGTTAGGATCAATATGTGGAACTTCAAGTTGAGTAGAGAAGAGGGTAGAATTTATAATGGAGAGGGTTCCTTTTCTAGTTTTTTAAGAATAGTCAATAGAAAAGTCCTATGGCTAGATCTTTGGCTACTAAAGTGGAAAAACTAAATCTCAACCAAAAGTGAGGTTAACAAATGGACCCCCAATAGGTGTGGTGTGCTGGGCAAGCACACCATGCGTATTGGCGTAGACCGACAAGATCAACAAAAACTAATACAAACTCCTAAGTCAACAGACCCAAAAGTATGTGTAGGGTTGTGCGTGTAATTTGTTTCCGTTGGGGAAATTAGCGGGTGCATATTTGATCAAGTCAAGAGGTAGGGACTGTCACTAGGGATTAGAGAGTAGATTTTGAGTAAAAATTTCTAGAAATTTCCAGAGTATGGGAATTAGTATGTAAGTGCTGACCCTGAGGTGGGAATTGAAATTTAGATATCAATCACAAAATTAAAGGGAGGGTCGAAATTTGGGTACCGACCTCCAAAGATAGGAATCAGAGTTTAGTGACTGATTCTGAAACGGTGAATTGAAATTTAGGTGTCAATTTCAAGAAAGGAGAGTCGGAATGTAGTACAGATCTCGAAAAATGAGAATTAGAATTTAGGTACTGATTCAAAAATGAGATTTAAAATATATGTACAATTCTCAAAAGAGAGTGTCGAAATTTAGGTACCGACCTCGAATTTAGTGAATCAGAATTTCCGTACTGATTTGAAGTTGTGAGAATTGAAATATTGGAACAATTCTCAAAAGAGAGTGTCGAAATTTAGGTACTGACCTCGAATATAGTGAATCAAAATGTAGGTACTGATTTGAAGATGTGATAATTGAAATATAGGGACAATTCTCAGAAGAGAGTGTCGGAATTTAGGTACCAACCTCGAATATGATGAATATGAATTTAGGTAGTGATTCAAAGATGTGAGAATTAAAATATAGGGACAATTCCAAAAGAGAGTGTCGGAATTTAGGTACCGACCTTGAATATAGTGAATCATAAATATATGACTGATTCAAAAATGAGAATTGAAGTATAGGGACAATTCTCAAAAGAGTGTCAAAATTTAGGTACCGACCTCGAGTATAGTGAATCGAAAATATAGGTCCTGATTTGATGATGTGAGAATTGAAATATATAGACAATTCTCCAAAGAGAGTGTCAGAATTTAGGTACCGACCTTGAATATAGTGAATCAGAATTTAAGTGCTGACTCGAAGATGTGAGAATTGAAATATAGGGACAATTCTCAAAAGAGAGTGTCAGAATTTAGGTACCGACCTTGAATATAGTGAATCAGAAATATAGGTACTGACTCAAAGATGTGAGAATTGAAATATAGGGACAGTTCTCAGGAGAGAGTTTGTTGTGTTAAATTTGCAGAAATGTGTTATGTGAAAAGATTGATTTTGTTGAAGAAGATTTGTAGAGTTTTGTGGGGCTTTGTGTAGAATACAAAATTTTTTCGAGGATGTGAAGAGAGTTAATGCAGATAAAAATGGTTGTGCTGCACGTATAATGAGTAAGAAACTCTGAAACCGAGAGAATCCACTCAACATATTCATTTTCTTTTCTTGTTGTTTTTATTAAATTTAATTTTTCAAAATATGTCTTTAAAATTTTAATTTTAGTTGGTTGATTTTCAAAAGAAATTTTTTTTGTTATTTTTTCATTTGTGATTATTTTTATTTGAGTTTTATTTTATTGTTAAAGGTTCGTTGTTTCGTTCTTCATTCATTGAAATTCTGAACCAATGCATGGTTCGTGGCTTCCATCCATCGCACAAAAAGGCAATTGACAAAAAGGCACAATTCTGAGAGAAATCTTCATTAACCTGCTTCAATCAAGATGCCATAGATCAAACATAGGCTAATGCCTCAAAAAGATACAATATATAGTCCATATCAAAGTACATCCAAAACATCTCATGCGAAGTATACATTGTAGGCTGAGTATGTTTGATACATATCATGTCGCTGTAAGAAAAAGGTGAACCCTCTAAACATTCTTATCAGGTATGACGAGCTCCTGATCAAGCAAACATTCTAACCAATGCTCCAGGACAAGAGTTCCCTTCGCATGTACTTAGAGGTGCAACCCTCTCATAGCTCTTACGGTAGCAGTTCTTCTAGTTCTCGGTTTAGCTAAAATCTGTATGGTGCTTTGCTGTCATCCATCTTACAAAAGGTTATGGACACCCTACGGTGTCACACGCCTGGGATGCAGTGCTTGGTGACATCTGCCCTGTTTCCTTTCAGGACCAAAACTGAACCAACTGGCAGTGAAATCTCTACAACTTTTCTGAACTCGCCAGGGACGACAATGTCAATTTCTTTTCCACATAATATATTACTTTTGCTCATGAATGAGACCGTGCAGAAGGGCCTCACAAAATTGTGGTGGTCTATATGGGGAGGGATGCAATCATCCTTCTCATAGATGTTTAAGATGCAACTATTCAGGATGCAGGTAGCTGGGAGTATTTTCCATATGACCATCCTCTTGATCATCCACTTTATTATAAAAGGTAGTGGATTTACCTGGTCATGTCTAAGGTCACCAACGGATTCCTTGTCTGTCATTTGTAAAATTATAACAGCAGTCGAACTGAATGGTGATTCTTCCTTTTCCTCTCATCCATTTCTTCGACTCAGAGTATGTTCTTTCCATGAGAAGGCCTGCTCGACCTCTATCCCTCAAGTCAAAGATACAGTCAAGAATTCTTCTTTTGTCAATTTTGGAGAAGACCCTGGTATACAGCTCCAGGCTTTCCAGTATGTTGACGAATCTTCCTTGGACTTCCTCATAGAATTCAAATTCTCTTTTATTCACCTTACTTATTTTATAGTACTCCATCGTGCTAGGAGCCGACAACTATCGTGGGCATTCCTCCATCAGGACATCGGCAGGAGCCCAAACTAGCACTGGCTGATCTGGAACATGTGATTCAGCATCCAAAGGGATGCAATACCCTGGACTCCATGGTATATACTCGTTTGTCCTCAGTGGGACATATGGCTCATCCATCAGAAAATTTGTGGTGTGAGACCCGTCAGTGGTGTAGGTATACTCCTGCAATGTACTATAGCATTATAGATGTAGGACATTGCAGTTCTGGCACTCTACAAATGCCCCTTTGGCTGATGTCCCTGTCGATATCTCGGTGTTGCACGTTGGGCCAACCGTGCATAACGCATCTGAAGCTGAAGATGTCTCTGGCTCTGTGATTAACCCACCCCGGTTCTTCATCTATGGTGGGTAGGCCGGAAGAAGTCTCTTTCATGTCTGGATCATAGGTATTCCCCTAAGGGATAGGGGTGAGTAAGTTGTTTGTTTTCTTTTAACATCTGGGTTCTTCCCGCATAAAAGCCCTCTGTTTTCTGTAGCTGGCATTTCTGTGCTAAGTCCTGCGAAGCGAAGCGTCTGATAGTCGTTCATTATTGGCGGCTACTAGGCCTCCAGCTTGTGTAACTATCATGGAAGGTAGATGGCTGGGCCCCTCTCTCAGGTCCTGCTCTATCATCACGTTCTTTCCTTTATGTGATGTATTTTCTTTGGCGGCCACCCTCAGTAGTGAAGGCAACCCTTCCTTTTCTCGACAACTAACTACATTCATCAGAGGACCTTCATAGTCCATATCGACTTGGTTAAAGTCCATGTTGAAGTCTATGGTGCCACCCTGCGACGCCATTTCCTCATTCAGTGCGAGGCTCTAGCCATTCTTGAAAGCGAAGATCAGCCTCTGTCTCGACATTTTTCTGCGACGACAGGAAAAATTTAAGTGGGCCAAAACTTGGCATGAACGAAAACAAAACAAAGTATTTATTTAAGTAAATTTTAATTTATTTTGGTGAAGAGAATTGTTTAGTTTATGTATAAATTTTGTTTAATTTAGTAGAATATTAAGTTCAAAAGTAGAAACGAGAAAATTTGAAGTTTAAAATTTTTCTCAAAATTTTCATTATATTGAGGTTAATTATAAAATTTGGACCCGGTCATAGACCTTTGGCCACATAGATAAACCCAAAACAATCAAAGTTTTAAATTTTCAAAGCAAACAAAGGCAAGTGACATTAGATTGTGTAATAGGTTTTCAGGTATCGTCCATTTATTGGTAACATGGTTCTTTCGCCTTGGAAGTCCACTAACTGGTAGGCTCCACCTATGTAGACCTTTTCAACTACAAATGGTCCCTCCCAAGTTGACACAAATTTTTGCGTGCAAGAATAGGTCTTTTGAGCACAAGTACGAGGTCACCAACTTTGAATGTCCTTGGGCAGACCAATTTGTCATGGGCTTGTACCATCTTCACTTGGTAAAGCTCCAAGTGTTGTTGTGTTTAGTTGTTTTCCCTCAAGACTTTCCAGTTCTTCAAATATAAGTTTTGCACTTTCTCCTATTATGAGTTGGCTGGCAACAACAACTCTAAGAGATGGTGTCTGGATTTCTAGCAGTAGCATGACCTCAGACTTGCATACGAGCATATAGCGTGTACACTAAGTGGGAGTCCTGAAAGTCATCTGGTAGGCCCACAAAACTTCTAATAATTTGTTGTGCCAATCCTTTTTGTTTTCATCCAGTGTTTTCTTCAAAATCTGTACCAGTGTTTTGTTGAAGGCTTCAACTAGACCATTTGTTTTGGGATAGTAAATCGTAGAGTATCTCCAATCTATCCCATGTCTTTTGACGAAATTATTGATTTTGGTACTTTTGAAAGTTCTCCCATTGTCGGAAATTATTTTTCACGGTACTCCAAAATGGTAGACAATTTGGCTTTTGAAGAATTGAAGGATGTGCTATGTCATAACCTCACGCAATAGTACTGCCTCTGCCCATTTGGAGAGATAATCTGTAGTGGAAAGTATAAACCTGTGTCCTTTGGAAGATGGAGGGTCTATCAAACCTATTATGTACGTGCCCCAACACTCGAATGGCCACGAGGCAACAATTGGGTGTAGTACATTCGGAGGCTGGTATAAGACCACCCCATGCACTTGGCATTTGTAACATTTTCTAGCTGTATCCATGCAATCAGACATCATTGCTAACCAATAATATCCGAGTCTTTTGATCTTCATTTTCATTTTCAACCCTGACTGATGAGCGCCACATAGTCTGGCATATACTTTATTGATAATATTTTGTGCTTCAGCTTTGTTCAAACACCGTAGCCACATATGGACGAATGATCTTTTGTAGAGAATGTTTCCCACCAGCGCGTAAGACATGGCCCTTCTTGGGATAATGTCTTGCACCAATCTTCTTTGATGTTTGCAACAGTATTTATTGCTTCTTCATTTTTTAGCTTGTGTAAAGCTTTGAGGTCGATTTGAGACAGGACATATCTTCCTTATATTATGATTTCAATGGAATCCTCCGGGGTACATGTCATTTCCTTAGCAAGTTTTTCTAGAGCGTCTGCATGCGCATTATCTCCACTAGGAATCCGGTAGAAAGTCACATCGGGGATCTTCTCCAGTAGCTTTATTGTGTACTGATGGTACTCTGCTAATCTTGGTTTTAAAATTTTGTTTTGTCTGACAACTTGCTGGATGACAAGTTGAGAGTCGCCAATGTTCATTATATTCATTGAGATTGCCACTTCCAACCCAATGATTAAAGCTTCATATTCTGCTTCATTTTTGGTGCATGGCTCTGTCAGGTGGTATGAGAACCTCAACATACCCTTATTTAGCATTATAAAGATCAAACCAATCCCTATTTTTCCTGGTATAGCTCTTCCTAATCCTTTGTCTTTTCTGCTGACGAAGTGCCATCAAAGTACATTTCCCAGCGTTGCGCACCAAAGAATTCTATTTATAGTATTTTCTCGTCTGGTAACTCATCGTTGAGAGAGGACCCAGCTGGCAGTGGGTGTGCAACAAGAAAGTATACTAGTATCTGTCCCTTGATTGCACAAAGAGGAACAAAAGTTGTATCAAATTGCAATAAGATCATTGACCATCTTGCTAAACGTCCGGAGAGTGTTGTCGCGCCATCAGATATTGCAACGGATTAAATTTCGAGATTAGGGTAATCTTATGAGAAAGCATGTAATGTCTAAGCTTTGAGTGACAAAAATTAATGCTAGACAATGCTTCTCAATAGGTGGATACCTTATCTCTGTCGGTATTAGGGGACGACACAAGTAGTAAAGTGCATTTTCTTTACCCTCATCATTGACTTGGGCTAAGAGGGCTCCAAGAGAGTCATCTAAGACTGTGGTATAAAGTATCAATGGTTTCCTTGGAATAGGGGCTGCCAAAATAGAATGTGTCATTAGATATTGTTTAACATCTTCAAAGGCCCGCTGGCATTTCTCTTCCCAAACAAATTTTACGTTGTTTTTAATTAATACCGAGAAAGACTAACACCTACCTGAGAGATTAGAAATAAAGCGTCTCAGATATTCCAACTTCCCCTGGATGGAACGTAGTTGTTTCAAGGTTTTAAGAGGAGGCATTTCCAAGATAGATTTAATTTTATCGTTGTCGATCTTGATTTCCCGATGACGGACAACGAATCCTAGAAATTTCCCAGAAGTAACGCTGAAGGCACACTTTAAGGGATTCATTTTAAGGTCATATCATCATAACTGTTTGAACACGATTCTCAAATCATACAAATGGTCTATTTTTTGTTTATTTTTAATGACCATATCATCCACGTAGCATTCTACTTAATTATGGATGAGGTCGTCCAAAATCTTCTTCATTGCACGCTGATATGTTGCTCCAATTTTCTTTAGGCAGAACGACAACACTGTGTAGCAGAAAATTCCAATTGGTGTTTTGAAGGTTGTAAGTACTGCATCCTCTTGAGCCATCTTAATTTGGTTATATCCCGACGGTCCGTCCATGAAGGAGAAAATTTTGTGTGTTGAAGCAATATCCACCATCATTTCTGGTATTGGTTGCAGAAAGTCGTCTTCTGGACATGCCTTGTTCAAATTTCTAAAGTTGACACAAACACGGATCTGTCCATTTTTCTTCTTAATAGGTACAATGTTAGCTAACCACGTGTGGTATAGTTCTTCTTTTACAAAGTTGGCGTCTATTAATTTCTTCACCTCGATTATGAATTGTTGTTCTATTTCGAGGCGCACTCCTAGGAGCTTGTTTTACTAGGGTTATATTCTTGTCCACCCCGATTTTATGAATTGCAACGTTTCCTGATAGTCCTGACATTTCATCGTAGCTCCATGTGAAACAATCTTTGAATTTTGTTAATAGTTTGATTAATTTTGAAGATTCTTTGTCATTGAGTAGAGAACTTATAAAGGTAGGTCGGGGTTGTTCTTCAGTCCCGAGGTTAATCTCTTTCAATTCATCAATGACAGATTTAATTTCCTCCTCAAATTCTGGCGGAGCATCTTCTATTAGTTGTTCAATAGAGTCATCCTCTATATCGAGTCAATCCTCTTCTAACTCACTAGTAACATCCGTGCAAAATTCAGAATCATCGGCTGGTCCGATTGTACTAAATGTGACTCCCTCTTTTATGTTGGTAGTTCGACATTTAACATTCCATAATTTTTCAAAAAATTTAGATTTATCTTTTGGTAGTTGTTTTGGTAAGTTTCCCTGTTGAATTCACTTTTGAACAAAAGGCAAAACCAAAAGGCAAACCAAAAGGCAGTTCCACTAATTCATTAGAATCAACATCCAAATTTACATGTTTTTCAAGCTCAATAGAGGTAGAAGCACGGTAAAATTTGATCGGCTTTGAACCAACACTACGGACTTCCTTGACCCCTAGGTAGAAGCATGGTAAAATTTGATCGGCTTTGAACCAACACTACGGACTTCCTTGACCTCTAGACTCTCGACCTTTTAAGGGAGAATCGGAGTAAGGGTCATAGCATTCACATAGTGGTTTATTCGATCATACATTGTTTCATATTCATTCTTCTCTGTATCTTCTAAGGAGTCATCATTATTTTGTCTTTGGAACCGTCTTCATTACCAATATTGATAGTTGGCTTATTTCGTTCAACGATTAAGTTGATTCTTCCTCATCCACGTCCCCAACCTCGACCTCGAGTGCGTGAACTAAAAGATCCTCCACCAACTCGTTGTAAGGGAGTGGTGGAAGATTGTTGAAGTGGAGTTGAATGGCTTCCTCTTTGTGATTTTTCTAAATCTTCATTTTTATTTGTGACAATTTCACGAGAGAAGACAGTTTTTTTGGGAGGCGCATAGTAGGCAGGATCTTCATGGATACCAACCTCATGCACTGAAAATGGTTGTAAGTCTCCTTTGATGCAATTTTCTTGACCATTTTTGCAGTACTTGATGCATTGGTGTAAGGATGATGGAGCTATGTTGTGCTCATGAATCCATGATCGACCCAGTAGAGCATTAAATGAGGTCTCGGCGTCGATGATATGAAATTTAGCGGTTGTCACAAGTTCTCCAACTTTCATAAGTAATGTAATTGATCTAAGGGATCTTTCTCTCTTTTGGTTGAATCCTCTTAACATCATTTTATCGGTCGTAAGCTCTTGATCTTCAATATCCAAATAGGTCAATGTTTGTAGGATTATCAAGTTAAGAGTTGCTCTAGGATCTACTAAAACTCTGGACAACACAAATCTATCGATGTTGACGGTGATGTAGAGTGAACGGTTGTGGTCTGCAGTACCGAGCAGCAAGTCTTCATCTGTGAAGGTTACCCCGGGCTATTCTTTCAACGAATAAACTTCATCTGAGGATGTGCTGGCCAACTGAGCTAAGCAAATCTCTGGGTCAAACAAAGCTGTAACTAGAGACTCTCTCATCTCCTGTGACAGGATCAGAGTGTCGTAGATGCTTAATCGGGCCGACAACTTGCTAAGATGAGCTACCACATTGTAATCTACTTTGTATGATCCTCTGATTTTATCTTGATTATGTAGTTCTACCACAGGTGGAGGTGGAGGTATCTCTTCTTAGGTCATTATATGCTTTCCTTTATTTGTTGGAGCTGTTCTTGGTGGTAACACTTTTTCGCTGCTTAAGTTAACTTCTGTGATTTCTTCTTCTTGAGCTACCATTGTTGAATCTTCCGATGTCTCCTCTTTGTCAGAAAGATCTAGGTTGATTGTAAGCGGTGTACCATGGTGCCCGAGAATTGGCTCCTAGCTCTTGGTGCTGTTGTAAGCGACGTCATTGATGTCTTCTTTGGACTTGACAACGAGTTCATCAGACTCGAGTATGATTTGAGGATCATTTTGGGGATCAAGATCAAAGCTAAATTTGTCGTAGTTAGTTACGTTATCAAAAGAAATAGTTAAAACGCAGCCAAATTCACAATCATTATATTCATAAGACCCCAGAGGGACAAAAAGATAATCATACAAAGTCAAGGGTTCGAGGATTTTCTTCCTCAAATCCGAGACAACTAATCTAGTAGAGGCAGCCCCTATCCTACTCCTTGTGTAATCAATCTTTGTAGTGACACTTTTCTTTCTCTTCTTTGTCCTTGACGATGATGGATCTTCTGGCAAAACCTTCATCTCAAACTTGGTATGCTGCGAACTCTGAATGGAGGCTTGTTATGATGTAGACTGGGTCTTGTTTAGAATTTTCTTGGATGATCTGCTCCAGACCTCATTCCATCCTTCTTCTCTGGTATATGCAGAAGATTGTTTTGATGAATCCTGTATTTGATTGAGAACCCTTTTAAGTTCCTCCCAAGTTGTAGTCCATCCATTTGTTCCAGTATACGGATTGATTGGGGAGATTGGCTTGGCCGAAATCATATTTATGGAACCTTTTTAAGGTTCTCTAAAATATTCCTTCGGGATTGTTATGTTCCTGTCTTTATAGTTTCTCTCAAGCCAGTCCTTAAAGATGAAGCATCCCTTTACAGTGTGTCCAGGAAATTGGTGGTATGGGCAATAATTTGGTTCATTTTTCTTACCCACCTCTTTGGGCTCCTTCGGGTCTGGTAGTCTGAATTCTAGCTTCTTCATCAGACTTCTGAATATTTTAGGTATAGCTTCATCTTTGAAGGAATACACTGTTTTACGTCATTTTGACAGGGACATTTTCTTATCCCCTGTTCGAGGTGATCCTTCCTGAGGCGGTCACTGGTTGGATTGACTACTCTGTTTCTAAGCATATTGTGATGAAGAATGGAAAAGATCTTCGGCATATACCGTCATCGGCTGCTTTCCTTTGTTGATGGTCGCTACTACTTCTGATTTATTCTCGAACACTCTGGTCACCTTAGCCTTTTTGTGTGACTCCATGTGCTTGATTTCTTCTTAAAGACTGTTGGCTTTTTTAAGTGATTCTCGAAAGGATTTATGGTGAGTCCCTTGAGCATGAAAGCTACTGGTCCATGAATGCTCTTGAGTAGAATTTCAATTGCATGATTTTCTTGTAGTTGAGGTTCACCTTTCATGCTAAGGTTTCTCCACCTCAAAATATAGTCCACCAGAGTTTTTCTAGGCTTTTGTTGTTCCATCATGAGCTCTCCAATAGACACATGATGCTGCACCCCAGCGAATCTTTTCACAAACAGCTGTTCCAACAAAGAAAATGTTTTAACTAACCCGTTGGGCAAGTCAGCGAACCAGTCAAAAGAAATTCCTGTCAAGCTGCTGACGAACTGCTGGAAGATTAGAGCTTCACTATTCCTCGTGTTGTCACAACTCGCTCGGAAATGTGTTATATGTTATATGGGATTCCGAGTCCCATTAAATATCTTGAAGTTTGGAGCCACAAAACCCTTGGGAAAGGCACGACATTGAATTCCTCTGGGTAAGGTCTACCATTTAAAATTAATGCACCACCCTTAGATTGGGTTAAGGTATCCCGCATATGTTCAACCATTTGGTTGAATTCCTTTTCTGGTATAGCACCTGATGGAGAATCCTTTCTATGTTGCTCGTATCTTTTTGCTGAAGCAACCTCTCTTCTTTCATCCGTGATGTGTATGATCTCTGGCTGATTGATCTCTGGAGAAGCCAACTGCAGCGCTTGTGATTGCCCCTAAATAGTGGTCATGGCAGTCATGGTTGCGGCCATTTCTTCTATTATGTTCTCCAGTAGACTAACATGTTCATCCCTTAGGAGGATAGCCCTACGCAGCTCATCTACGACGTTCTCTTCGGTGAGAGGTTGACCCTCGCGCGTAGATGTGGCGGCTCTGGTTTCAATTACATGGACTTCCATGAAATCTTCCTCCAAGTAATCATTATAATAAAAATTTTCCTGATTGCTATCGATGAAAAATCCGTGTTCCAAAGCCAACTCAGAAATCTCGATCCTAAGCTTCTCAACTTTTTTTTTTCAATTATCGATTCCTTGATTGCTTTAAGATTTGGAGGATCCTGATGAACCTCCTCTTCTTGTTCCTTCATCTCGCTGGCTATTGTTGTGACGATGTCAAATATTTCAGACCCTGGCTTCATTCCATATTCTTGTCCAGCGGGCTTATCGGACTGTATCGGTGCAGCGACCTTGGGTACCCATACCTTTTTCTTTTTCGACGATGATGTCTTAGGACGGAGTGTCTTAGTGGAAACATCGGTATGTCGAGGGAATGTATTCTCCCCGTGGTGTAGATCGACTACAGTGCAAAGTAATCATCTTGTCTTTGCCTTTGGGATTATAGGAATATCTCCGTAATGGGTGACGGGTAAGATTTTTGCACCCAGTCTCGACTTAATCGGTAAACAACCTGCGGTCCTAGTGGCGGTATAATCAGTAGTAACCACTATGGTATCAACTCTATTCCCTAAATGGAACCAAACGGGGATGTGAATGGTGGCACTCTAGTTGTCTTGTGAGACTGTCTGGCAGACTTGACGTCCTTCAAAATTTCCTTCTTCATGCGATGGGAAATTGCATGTCACACTCGTTTAAGTAACTCGCTAACTCAACATCCTTCTTTGGCAGCTAACCTTTTGAAAACTGTGCTAACTCGGGTGATAGGAGTGAACTTTTTTCTCTCCTCACCATGTCCATGAAGTGGTGGTAATGCGGCGACAATTTTCTGGATACTCTCGTATCCATCAGTATCCGTTAGAGGATGGAATCTACTCCCTCGTAGGAGTGGATAAATTTCCAATAATCCTTCTTTATCTTGATGAGGCTCATCCTCAACGGGTGTCTTCTCAGAAGCCTGGGCTTTGATGGCCCTCCAAACCCTTCTGTCACGGTTCCTTTTTTTGGGTTTGGGTCAGTGGTGCAGTCCTTGATCTTGATTCGATTTTACACACGGGTGGTGGGACAGTTAATCCCTCAGTCAGATCCTTAATAATCATTACTTCATTCCCCTTAGTAGCAGCGGGGATAACAGGTTTGGCAGGTGCCATGACAGTAGTAGTTTTGGCCTTCTTGCAGGCAGGGAAGTTTTGAATGCAGTTTAGGTTGAATTCTGCAGATTGTTCCTGTATTTCTGGAGCGGCAAACTTCATCACTACAAATGGGGCTTTCCCGAGGATGACCTTGAGATCTTTAAATCCGGCTCCAAATTTGATGGTAGGAGCGAGGTTACAGGCTTCATGGCTCATTGGCAGGTTGCAGGAAAAGGTCAGCGTTTGGTAGGCCATTGCAGCAGGCTTTACAACAGAAACTTTTGGGGTTAGCTATATGGGCAAAACCTCATAATTTTTAGTGCAAGCACTGAAATTAGAGGTTGATCTGTCGACCAGGAAGGTCTTAATTTATGGGTATTTTAAAATTTTATTTAAGAAAAATTAAGAGGTGGAAAATTTAATTAATATAAGAAAATTTTAAAGTGCACACAACACATCACGATTTGGTTTAATTTGTAGAATAGCTAATCAAATTTAGTCTCATATTTAAACTATGAAACTAAAGATGGTTGAATAGATAGTCTTGTTTCATAGTTTAAATGAAAGAGCGTTGTACCTCAAGTCCTATATCTATCCCGAAGGATAAACACAAAACTTGAGGATGAGGCTCGATCAAATAAACTAAGGAATATATGACATCCATTTGGTCTATAAAACCTTTGTATTTGCCGACAAGTTCTGTTATTTAATATAAAGAATTAAATAGGTTTTATATTAAGCTGAGTTTGGACATGCTTCCTAAAGGGCAAGCCGCTATAGTTAATTACATCTTAAATGACCAAAGACACCTAAGAAGACTCTCGATAAAAATCAGGAAATATTATCTTCAAGGAGTTTCAATGGGTAGGAATATTCAATAAGATCAGACGTAGAGGTGTGAAACGGGATTGGTACAAATTTGGAACATTTTGTGTAGAGTCCAAAGGAGGAAGAACTGGGGGATGTCATGGATCTAGAGGAGAACCTTGGTGACTTCTCAAGTTATCCAATTATTTGGCTTCGTTCCTGAGGAGAAATATTTAGGTGTTTGATCCTACCAATTTTATTAGTTAGGGCTTACATTCGTGTGAAACTATCACACAATTAGCCTGGAAGATGTGAGGGTTTAGGTCATGACGAATGACCACCTCTGAATCCTAAGATGAGTTATGGCTTATATTGTATAGCAAGGTTATGCAATGGTTTAAAGATAAGGTGAGGATTTATGTTGTATAAGTAAGCAACCTCGAAGTCCTATGGCTTTGTTGCTTATTTCTAAGGAAGGAAGATTGGTTTAGCTGAGGAAGATAGGTATTGTTGTTGAAGATGGCTGTGCTGCTATGCTAGCTCCAAGCTCCTTGCCGTGACGAGTTTGAGTTTTCTAGTGTGTCAAGTTATGATGCTAAATCAAAAGCTCCTTGCCGTGACGAGTTTGAGTTTTCTAGTGTGTCAAGTTATGATGTCAAATCAGGTAACCCCATGGTTGTAGTTCTTTAAATTTTATGGGGGCATGTTAAAGTTGATTAGAGCGACACCGATTAGGATCCTATGGTTTCTCGTTCCGGCACCACTATTTTCTATTGGATTCACTTAGTCCAAATGAATTTACTAAACTCAAATTAACAAGCTCCATAATTTCATTTAGGTCGTGGGAAGCCTCGTTAGCAACCGTAGGTTACCTCCTTCAAGGAATTCCCGATCATCCAATAGAGACATCTTAATTTAGTTACAATTTTAGTTTTGTGTGATGTTTGTGATTAAATTTTCAGCTGTTTTATATTTTTAATGTTGTGGCGGTGAATTTTATCTTTTTTTATTTTAGTTTTAGTTTTGGTTTTAGTTTTGTGGCTATCCTGATAGTTGTAGTTTTCATGCAGGGTGACATCGTTGTTTAGCATGCAAATTTGTGTAAGCATAAAAGTATAGCATAATTGTACAAGAAAGATGACGCCAAAAACTATAAAAGGGTACCTGACGAGTCATCTCGTTCCACCACCCAAAACTTAAAATGCATGTGAGGGTAGTTCATGTAGAGGCAAAAAAAGTAAGGTTTTGGTAGTTTTCCCAACCATATGTCATATCTTGGTGGGTCTTTAGGAGTTTAATTAAGGATGATTTTGTCAAGCAAAACATATTAAGTTTCGTAGATCTCCGAGGTATCCAACAGATCTAGAGAAAGAAGCAGGTCCGTGCTACTCTCTCGCTGTCTGGTGGAAAATCCTGAGTTCTTTTAAACTTATTATATTGCTTAATAATTCATCCTGTAACTACCCTTAGTGCTCAGTGAGTATTGATGTTTCAATTATCCTTAAGAATAAGGTAATTATCACTCGTAATTCAATTTAAGAATTATGTGGGTGAAGACCCTTAAAGAGACAAGTTTAAGAGACTTAGCCAAATTTCAACTTGGGCTTGTAGTGTTTGAAAGATGTTTTAGTTTTCAATGATGTTTACCTTTATAATCCTTATTTAAATGAAACTTGATTTAGCCTAAGTCACTACTAAGCCCTTAAGATTTTGGCGAGTGTCTTAGTCATTGCAAATGAAATTGACTTATAAGTGATGGAGATGATTCATGTTTTTGTTTTTTTTTTGTTCACCAAATAGGGGTGTTAAATAAGTTAGTTATTAACACCCAAAATCATACCCCTAAATCTAGGATCATTTAATCGGCTACACCCAAATTTATGTAATTTAAGGAAATTGCAAATTTATCCTTTTTAATTAGGAAAAGTGAGGTTGGTTTCTACCAGTTAACCCCTTGTGTTTCAAACATCCAAATATGTTAATTAGAATCAAAGATTTTCCATATCCCTTTCTGAAATTAAGCCTAAATGTTAATTAAGACTAAATTTTCAAAATTACACATTTGCCCTTAAGGCTCTATCACTTCATAATTCATCAAATTTAATCCAAATGACTTTGGAAATTTTTTCCTATCTCACTCATGGGTCAATTGAGATATTAGAGGAGAAAGTGTGATTTTTCAAATTTTAATTTATCTATATTATTTTTAATGCAAAAGTAGGATTTTTCAAAGAAAATCCCTAACTAATTTGGCCAAGGTAAATCCTAATCCCTTGAAATTTTTACTGGAGGTAGGCTTAGACCAGAGAAGACTTTGGACCAAATTTCATGATTTTTTCAAATTTTATTTGAATTTTAAGAATTTATTTAAGTTATTGGGTGTTTATTAATTATAAAATATTTAAATGCAGAAAATTAAGTTTTATATTTTTATTAAATCTCTCAAATTTCAAGGGACACAGAGAAATAAATTTCACATTTTTTTTATTTTTCCTTGAATTATTGGAGTTATTTAAGTAAAAAAACCATTTTTAACCTTTAAAAATTATTTTAAGCTTCAAAATTCAATATATATATTTAGAAAATCAGGAAAAATATCCCAATTATTCCTAAGTACTTATGAAGCAATTTAGAACATTTTCATAAATTTTATTATTTTTGTGATTTTTATGAATTTTTAATTATTTAAATATTAAAAAAGGCTAAAAATTAAGTTTTTCTTTTAAATACTATTTTATTTTTAGAAAACACCCCTGATCATAGAGAACTCAAAAAAAGTTTTTATAAATTTTGAGTTATATTTTGATTTTTAAAAATCATTTAAGTGCAAAAAAGAATATTTATCTTTAAAAAGTAACTTAAGTTACCAAATGAACTCAAAATGCTTGAAAACTTTTATGGTGAGTTCTATGGATCCTATAAACAGTGGAGATTAAAAATTAATTCATTTTGATGTTTATATTTTCCAAAATTAATTATCTTAGTGATTTAGGATTTGTAAAGATTAGGTTCATTTTAAACGACTTGACTCATAAGAAATTTTATTAAGGGTTCTGTAGTTATAGTAAACATTCCAAAATTTTCTTGGAATTTTATAAGAAAAATGCTAATTATTATGATTAGTTAAAGCAAATAATGTGCATAAACTTGAAAAATGTGGATCTCTGTCTAGGGGTCTCCTCTGACTTTGGGAAAAAATTCAAATGTTCCCCTTGGCAGAGAGTACAACATGCCAAAAATTCAAGCCATGGTGAAATTCCTATATGCATAAAAAATTAAAAGACTCAAAATAATATTTAATTAATTAAAAATAAAATTTTTTTCAAATGTCCTTCATATTATTTTCACATTGTTTTCCTATATTCACTGAGCAAGAGGGTATTTTTATTTTATTTTTGTAATTTTTCTACACCAAGATATGGATTTTTGAAGTTAAGGGTCATTTTTTGAATTATTTAAATCCCTATTTATCTATTTAAATGCATCACGCCACATCAATCTAGGCAACTCCGAAGCTCCACGCGGTGTGCTCCTGTTCAACGCCTCCATCTACTTCAGCGCTGACTCGGCCCGCAGTTTATGTCCCGAAGCGCTGTCCGGCTTCATCTTGACCGTCCATCAGATACACGCTTGATCAAACGACGCTTTTTCATCATCCTCGATAGCCTAGCTCGAGAACTTCCCATCTTCTAAGTTTGATATCTCCCTCGTTTCTCAACCAAATTGAATGGAATTCTTCTTAAAATGCTCGCCTAGACTATAGGAACATATCTATACGGTTAAGATGCCATGAAATCAAGCCCAAGAAAATAGAGAATCAAAAGTGGCTCGAGATGAAGAGGAGTTTTATACATTTTCTCTAAGAAGGGAAGCTTCAATCAGAGATGCTTGGCACGTTTGTTGGAGTCCAAGGAGTTTAGGGATTAAGCCTCTGGTCTTAGTGTAAGTCCTAGGTATGATTTCGATCAAGCCCGATTTTAGGTGTTGATCTAGAGCTATGTTAGGGACTCTTTTAGAGAGATATTTTATGGGGCTTTTCCTTCTCTTGCTATTGTTAAGGTGTGGGCACAAGTAATTGGAGTTTGATGGAGTTTTAAGGGATGTGATGTTTCTGCCCTAATTTTCGAGCTCAAAATTAGGGTTACATATGAAGAATTAGGGCAGTGAAGTGATTGGATTGCACTGTGGAGATCTCAGAGAAGCTCTGTGAGAAGTTTGGGGGGCTCCCTCTAAGAAATTTTTAGCACACCTCCCATGGCCGTGGAGGTGAGTTTTTATAAAAATGGCTAAGGTGTGGATCGGAGGGCTAATGTTTGGGTGTATTGTGATGCTTAGGTGGAGGGAAGAGGAGCTATATCATTTAATTTTAGTGAGGTGGCCTTTGGGTTTAATTTTGGTGAAATTTAAGAGGGGATGGCCCTTGGTTTTGGCTTCTCCGGTGACTAGGCTGGCCGACCATGGCAGGGGGGAGGTGGCCAGGAGCTCAGGGAACCCAGGGAAATATGTCACAACAATTTAATGAGCTGAGATTTAGTTTTGGCAAAAAGATCTGAAGCCTAATAAAATATGGAAATAAAATCCCTTAATTTAGGGAACTATTGGTCCATGGCTCACTTAGCTTGGGTTATGTGAGTTTTGGCTCAGTCTTAGGGTCCATTTAGTGCATGGGTCCAAGTGAGTGCAAATGACCAAAATTTGGGTTTGGGATAGGCTAGCCATGTTAATTGGTAAAAATAAATGCTGCATTTGGTGAATATGATCATAAGTAACAACTTTGGTGAAGGATAAAAGTTGTTTTGAGTTCAATTGGATGGTCAATTTGGAGGAATTTTGAAATTTGATCAATTTGGGCATATTGGGCTAGGTTTGGGTCTAGGTTGGGCTAGC
This sequence comes from Phalaenopsis hybrid cultivar, assembly GCA_002079205.1. Taxonomy (NCBI): domain Eukaryota; kingdom Viridiplantae; phylum Streptophyta; class Magnoliopsida; order Asparagales; family Orchidaceae; genus Phalaenopsis; species Phalaenopsis hybrid cultivar. The sequence goes on along the minus strand of JXCR01148531.1, from coordinate 89,605 downwards.
CTTAGGTCAGGTCCAAATTGATTTTTGTAAATGGTCAATAGAGATTTCATGAAGAGTTTTCAACATAAATTTGGTGCCAGTTTTTGGGTTAAGGCATTCAATTTGATGAGATTAGGTCATGTGGCCAAAATTGGGGCTTTGATCTAAATCAAAATTGGGCTCAAATGATGGACAAATTGGGCTTGGATTTGGTCTAGATTGGTCAGATCAAGGGTGAATTTGAGTTTAGAATTGAAATTGGGGGAAATTGAGACCAATTTGAATAGACATTTGAGGTAGATTTAGGGAAAAATGGCTCTTTAAAAGGCAATTTGGGGGTTTTAGTCAAAGATGTTCAAATTGGCCAAACTGGGTCATGTGATAGTTGAGGAAAATGAATTGAGAATATTTGGGAGGTTTTGGGATTTTTTGGGATTTTTTTGGAATTTTTGGAATTTTGGGCTAAGGAGGGGTATTTTGGTAATTTGGAAAATTTTGATGATTTTGGGTAGTTTGGGTGTTTTCAAGTTGTTTGAAATGATTTTTGAACCAATTTAGGTATTTTGGGTAAATTTGGAAATTTTGGCAAATTTGGGGTCCCAAGGGTATCTACGTAATTTTGGGGAGTTTAGGGGCAAAAGGCTAGGTTGGGTATCTTGGTAGTGTTGGAGTGCCAACCACCATCAATAAGCCATGGACTAATGGAAATCTGATTTTGGTTCCTCTATGTAGTGGTCTTAGCTAAACCCTAACCACCACCTATATGAGTCTCCCAAAAGTATTAAGGGACCAAAGCCTAGAAGTTTAAGTTTAGGATTGTGAGTGATTGTGAGTGCAAGTATGTACCTTAAGCCCTAGACCAACTTCCAGAGTCAACCCTAAGGTCTAACATTCCTAAGGGTGACTCATATTGGGGTTCCCCCATAATGACCCAACCTACTAAGTGCTAGAAGTTAGGATCAATATGTGGAACTTCAAGTTGAGTAGAGAAGAGGGTAGAATTTTTAATGGTGAGGGGTTACTTTTCTAGTTTTCTAAGAATAGTCAATAGGAAAGTCCTATAGCTAGGCCTTAGGCTACTAAAGCGGAAAAACTAAACCTCAACCAAAAGTGAGGTGAACACTAGTGCTATAGGCCCGAGGTATGGCACTATGCACCATGCTTTGTCTGATGAGTATCATTATAACGCCCAAAGGTGGTGTTATGGCGCAATTCAAACTATCCAAATTTTATAATTTTTTGTATATTTTAGAAGATTAAAGGAAAACAAAGATTTTATATACTTTAATATTTCAGTTTTAACGACCATTTCAATAGTTTTTAGTTTGCCAACATTCAAAAATTGTTAGTGTGCAACTTCAATTTTTATACATGTAAGACCAACTTTTCACACTATAACAAAACTTATATTCTTATATTAATAATAGTTTTAGTACATATAACATACCAAATACATATTAGATATCAAATCACACTTAAAAAAACATAAAAAGGTTCTACAGTCACTGTGAAGAATAATGCTGGCACACCATAATAAACACTCAATACAACAAGATTTTCACAAAAACAATTAAGAGTAATTATGCTCAATGTTGTCCATACCCCACCTTTTCTACTTCCAATTAAGCACGACCAGAAAGATGATAGAATGGATTACGAGGGAAATCTTGAGCAACCTTATCATCAATCCATATATTGTTGCTATACATACTTACTTGATAATCATGAAAGCATGGCATGTGGTAGAATTGGAGTTTCAACTGCCACTCAAGTGCTCATGCTGATGATACATGTCACTTATCTTGTTGTGGAAATGAGAAAAATATTCTTCAATAATTCCAACTTTGTCTAGAATATGCTCCAAACTTAGTGCAAGATATTCATTGAAGTAGGTCTGAGCATCTTTATGCAAGGAATTTTTGTCTTCAATTCTTCAATTCCTACTACTCTCCATTGCTCTATAAATAACATTTTTCCACCCCCTAATCTCTCTAAAGTGTAAAGAATTGTGAAGGGATGCCTTCATTCCTATCCTAGACAATTTTGTATAGAAGAAGAGAGAAGAGGGAAGAAAATTGAATTTTGGGCGGTTTAGGGGAGTTACTCGAACTATGGCGCTATGGGGCTTGTATTGCCCTATAGCGCCAAACTAAAATTTTCAAATATTGAATTTCTTCCTTCTCATACTTATTTTCATGAATATAACAATGTTTTGTGTCGTCATAATCATGTAAGACCTTAAATCACTTCATAAACTCATCATAACCATAACCACAAAAAAAATCAAACCACACTGATAATGCCTCCTACAAAGAGCTTAGTTTAATTTTGTCACCTAAAATATCCAAGATTTTTTACTTTGGTAGACCCAAAATTAGGACCTCTTCAAATGTAGGACTATCTCCAATTATATAAGCTCTAATATGTGCACATTGACTTTAATTATTCTCCAAGTTTTATGATCTTCAATATCAATAACACCATAAGGATAAACTCTTATTTCAAAAAATGGTCTTGCCCACCTGGATTTAAGTTTTCCCAGAAATAATTTCAATCTTTTATTATATAATAAAATATCTTACCCAGACTTAAAATTCTTTTTCAAAATCCTCAGATCATGCCTAATTTTCATTTTCTCCTTATAAATTATGACATTCTCATAACATTCATTTCTCATCTCATCAAACTCATTTAATTGCAATAAACTTTTCTCAACAACATCTTTAAATTTATAAATTAAATCCTTAATAGCCTAAGAAATTTTATGCCCCATTTCAACTGGTAAGTGACAAGCTTTTCCATATATATATATATATATATATATAAAATTAAAGGAGCAATATTCATCTCCCTACGTGTTAATTAATCAAAATAGTAAAAAAATTTGGTTGTAAAGGTTCCCCACTAAAAACCAAAAATAATACATGACACTCAAGAAAGGTGGGGATCCTTAACCACATACAACTCCACCCAAATAAAAGAAAAAGAAGTATACCCAAAATTTTACAAGTATACCACCACCAAAAAGTATACCTCCAAAAGAAAACAAAACACAAAAAACTCAAGAACTAAATCCAATCACAGCTTTGATGAGGTACAAAAAAATAAGGTCAAGAATTCATTAAAATCAGCATCTCAAGTGCAAAATAGTAGATCTGGTAAGTAACAATTAGCAAACCTATAAAGTGCAATCCCCAGAGATTTTGATAGCAGAAAATGTAGAATAAAAGGATCAATCAAGCACTATAAACCTGTAACAAATATCAAAAAAGGCTGCAGTATGCATCCCCAAAAATATGATACGAAATCTTGAAGCAATAAACATCATTCCAGTCCCACAAACCACAGTAAAACCTGTTAACCCCTTAAAAGCAGAAATGTAACAGGATGTGTGAATCAAATCAAGTCCATACAGTAGTAAATAGACCAATGTTAACCAGAATTAAGTAAAAGTCCCAAATGCAAGTAAATTAAGTAAGGAATCAAAGTGCAGCAAAAGAACTATTCAGTGAAGCCTATCCAAAAAAATCCGTAGCCAAAACATGCATCCAACACGTGCAAACCTTATCAAAATGTGCAATCCGGTAGTGGTGCAGACTCCATGCATAGGACCATAAGCTGGGACACAAATACCCAGCTCAGTAACATATCTAAAATAGAAAAAAATATATTTGATCAAAAGGGGCATCCAGTAAATCACTTCAAATTAGTTTGAGTAACGAGTGAGGAGGTGTATCACCTACCAATGCACCATTCAATCCTCTTTTTGCTAACCAATCAGCAGAGGCATTACCCTCACAATTAATGAAAGTGTATTGTATAGATAGCTAATGCACCTCAATAATATGCCTAATTCTTTTCATCGAAATGATAAAATACTGATACGCCTAAAAATTGACTACTTTTCCATATATATTTTATGTTAAATTTTAATGATTTTTAATGATATTAAACTTTAAAGGAAGGTATTTTGCATATTTTTTGTTTCAAGGATAAGAAATGGAGTTTTGGGGAAAAAAAAAAGCAAAAACAGTGCAATTTGGAGCAAAAACAAGCAAGAAAAAAAATTTTGTCCTAGCACATTTCGTTATGTCTTTCTATTCTCAATCTCATTTACACTTCTCACAGATTTTTGAATGAAATTACACTTTAAATAAAGGTTGTTTTTATGCTTATTTTATAGGTCTATTTATTTGGAACGAAATGCAACTGAAATGAGGTGAAATGGAGCTAAAACGAAGCCAAATAGAGCAAAACAGTGTAGCTACTGCAGACCAGTGCTGACGATGCCCAAGTCCAGAGAAGCAATGAAATGTGGCACTGACGACACCCAGACCGACACTTATAACACCCAGGACAGTTATGGACTGATGTTTGGCGGATTTTAATGTTTTAGAAGGTTCCCAAGTGATTCAAACACACCTTAAAGTGACTCAATGCATCTAGACACTTGGAGAAGGCTCTTGAAGGAATAGACATGTCTTTTGGATGAATAGATTTGACTCTTGGGAGAAATGAGAGAATTTATGTCTCTTTAGAAAAGAGGGTTTGGCTCCTCTCATATTTGTGCGTGTGTGGTGGTTTGTGTGTGTGTGTGTGTGTGTGTGTGCTTGTGTGTGTGTGTGCGTGAGTGTGTATGAGTGTGCTGCAGAGTAAAATTTTGTGTGTGGAGAGGATTTTCTTGAAGAATTATAAGAGTATAAGGAATCACCTTCCTTCTTCATTACACTTCTAAGAGAGAATTTAATGTTGATTGTAAAGAGAGAAAGTGCTACAAGAGAACTTCGAGTGATTTTCTTGAGGAGGAGTCTAAGATAAGTTGTGTTATTCAATTTCATTACTTTGTAAACTTCTTTTTATATTTAAAATCTGAGTTTTATCGTATCATCCTCATGAGTTTTTAGTAGAATTCTTTATCTTTCTCCCTACTCTGAGATATTATAAAATGAAGAGATAATTTGGATGTGCCATTTTAAAATATAAAATAAATTGTGATGATTTTTCCACTTCGTTCTTAATTTACCTTTCGATTTAGCCAATTGAAATGTCAAAATATGTTGTGAAACATATGATCTAGGAAATGGAGTATGAGTTATACAAGAGAGTGAGAATCACATTTATTTACATAAAGGAGTGTTTTGTTCATGGAATTAGATGCAAATAAATAGGAAAATATATATTGTTGGGCGTAAAATTGGAGATTTTAGGGTACCAAACTAAAATCCCCAATTTGGTTTTAGTGTTTAAGAGCTAAAGCGAGCGTTAGCCTTCAGGGGAAGGGAAGTGGGAGCTTTGGAGTGAGAGCCAGTATCCTCTCAGCCTAACCACGGATTTGGGGACTAAACCTAAAATTAGCCAATGATTCTCTATAACACTAAATCAGCGTAGAGAATTAAAATTGTTCCTAGTTGGGACAATACAAATTCAAACAATTTATCTCTATCATTAACAAAAACTCATTATAGTAGAAAGGATAATCTATTAAATCTAAACTCTTTGCCACAAAACTTTCTTTAGTCTTAGTAAATTTAACTTTAAAGTTTAGAAATTACTTTAGTAAACTTAGTTTTGTTAGCATACATTAAAACCATTGTAATCAACTTTCCAAACTAATAGCTTATTATAGTAGACTAGAATTAGCCTAAGGGATTTCTTACCTCGCTTCATCATGGGATCGATACTAGGGTTTTTAAAGAAAGCCCTATACTACTTGAAGTGATACGTCCACTTGTGTAGAACCACTAGTCTGTGAACTATTTTATATATTTTATATAACATTTAAATTTTGTGCATCAAATACTTAATATAATATGGGTCAAGTTTTTGGACATGTTTTTTAAAGCTAAATTACTGCGTAATTTAGGGATGGGTCAAGTATTTGACATTATTACCGTGGATTTAAATTAACATCAAACACGCAGAAAAACTACACACACTAGTGGCGCATCAAAGACCAAACAGGTTTTAGCTTACCTGTGAGAATGTAAAGCAAACCCTCATAATCTATTTTTGACAGAACAAAAAAGAAGTGAAGTGAGACAGTTGCCTGTAAAGCAGCAAGCACTGCACAAGTCTCAACTTTAAGAGAAGATGCAGCAATACAAGGGGAAGCCAAAAAAGTAATACATTTCCCATAAGTATCACGAAACAGGCCCTCCACCTTAGCATAATTGTTGACCTCACTTTTGGTTGAGGTCTAGTTTCATCTTCAGTAGCCTAGGGTCTAGCCATTGGGCTTTCCTATTGACTATTCCTAGAGGACTAGAAAAGGAACCCTCACCATTAGAAATTCTAAACTCTTCTCTACTCAACTTGAAGTTCCGCATATTGTTCATAAACTCTAGCGCTTTGTAGGTGAGAACAATATGGGGGAGCATAAGGAGAGTTCCCATAGGTTTGCTTGACCTTAGGGTGGCTCTGGGTGTTGGTCTTGAGCTGCTGCATACACTGCCACTCACTTGCACATTACACCCTCACTCACAACCCTAAACCCAAACTTGTTAACTTTGATCCCTTGATCTTTTATGGCACTCATGTAGATGGTCCTCTAGACTCACTAGCCCTAAGCTAGGGTTTAGATAAGACTAGTACATAGAAGACCCAAATGAAGATTCCATTGGTCCATAGCTCAAATAGGGGGGTTGGCACTTCAATTTCACCAAAATACCAAACTTAGCCTTTTGACCCCCAAATTTACCAAATTTCCCAAACACCCCCAACCCTAAATTTGACCAAAATTCCCAATTTCACTTAAAATACCCAAATTTGTTCAAAAATTATCTCAAACCATTTGAAACCATCCAAGTTGCCCAAAACCTCCCAAAATTGCAAATATTACTAAAATACCTTTGGTGGCCCAAACTTTCCCAAAACCTTCAAAATCATTTAAAATGTCCCAAAAACCAATTTGGACCCTTCAATTGAACCCAAATTGACCAATTTGACCCTTTTTAACCAAAAGGCCCAAATTATTGTTAAAGGCCCAATCACCCCAATTCTCCCAAAATGTCCACCATCTTGATTCCAATTTCTCCTAAATTCAATTCTAAACTTAAATTCATTATGACATAACTCAATTTAAACCAAATCCCAACTCAATCGACCCATACTTTGAGCCCAATCTCAACCAAGTCCAAAACCCCTAGTTTTGCCTCAATATTGCCATGTCTCAAAATGTCACCAAATTGAATGCCCAAATCCTAAAATTGACACCTAATTAATGTTGAAAACTCTTGATATCATCCCCTTAGACCATGTTGAACCCTCAATTTAGGCTTACCCTAACTCTAGCCTAGCCTAAACCCAAGTCTAACCCAAAATCCCTAAATTGATCAAATGCCCAAATTCCTTCAACTTGAACCTCCAAATCAGTTCATAATCACTCCAAATTTTGTTATAAACTCTTTATGACATTTATCTACACCAAATTGCACAAAAAATTGAGTCCAATATCATGACTAGCCTAACCAAAACCCAACTTCAAGCTAATTTGACACAAACTGAACCTATGCACCAAAATTGACCAAGCCATGCCAAATTGATCATAACAAATCATCTAGAACCAACTTCTGGCCTTAGTGACCAGGCTAGACTCACCTAGCCCACCCTAGATGAGCTATCAACCAATGGTCCCTTGATTTAATGGAGTTCACCCAGATTTGGCTTAAACATGAAAATCCTTGCCATCATTACTTACCCTTTGGAGTTAATGATAATTAGCCACCCGATGACCTCCATGAGCCAAGAGACGACCAGAACTTGGCCAGCCACCACCTCATACACCTGAAATAATCAGCCCAAAGAAGCTCAAGTTGGCCAAAACTAAAAATTGAACTCACCTAAGTTGGCTAAGCTTGATTGGTTGTTAGGGTCTTTCTTCCATCCACTTAGGCAGCACTTTGACCACCTCAGCTTGGTATGAGAGCCACCATGGCCTACTCTATTTAAACCACCCCTCCACAACCATGAGAGAGAGCTAGCAAATTTTTTTGGGGAAACTCTGTCTAAAGGCTTCCAGAGGCTCTCCACGAACTCTTCGGCTCAATCCTACTGTTTTCCCGCTCTGTTTCCCATTGTGAGTGCTCAATTTTGAGTTCAAAATTTTAGCCTGAACTAGGACATATTTCCTCACACCTCCACATTCCACAAAAGTTCAATTAACCATGTCCACACCATCACTAGAGTGGGAGGAGTTGAGTCCCCACAGAAGCCCCATCACAGAAAGCCCCAAGCATAGACTTTGATCAACACTTGAAAACAACCTTGATTAAAATCATACCTAGATAATTCACCACAACCCATGACTTCATCTGGAGGTTCGTTGAACCTAATCGAAGCTACTACAACCATCCGATTGAGACATCCCCTCTCAGAACAAGGTATTGAGTCTCAACCCTAAACTGAGCTTCATTTGATTCTCCATACATATTTACTATATTTCATACCATATAATCTATATAGATATGTTGTTCTTTAGTAGATGAAGGTGTAGTAACAAACCCGAGGTGATTTGGTTGAGTCTAGCTCAAGATCTTAAGGTTTTGGTGTGAACGACTTACGGGTTAGGTCATTTGGGGACGATGAACAGATGTCGTCCGATCACACTTTTATCTAATAGACAGTTGTGATGGAGCCAGACAGGCGGATGGAACAAAAAGGCGGGCTGATGAGGCGGCTAAGTGGCTAGCGAAGTCGAATAATAAAGCATCGCATGGAGACTTCAGAGCTTTAGAGGTTGCGGTGGCGCCACATGTTTAAGTACATAAATATGGATTTTAAGGATTTATTTAAGTACCAGAACTTCAAAAATTCTTATCTTGGTATAGAAAAATCACAAAAATAAAATAAAAATATCCTCCTACTTAGCGAATAGAAGAGAATAATATGGACTAAAAATAAAAATTATTTGCTTACATTTTGTATTTTAATTAATTAAATACTCTCTATGTTACTTCAATTCATCATAGATAAACATTGTTCACCATAGCTTAAAATTTTGAGGGTTTGTTCCACATGACAATGGCTATTTTTTCTGATTTTTCTTTAGTCAGGGGACATCTCTATGCTTCTAACCCAAAATTTCAAGCTAAGATGACTATTTTGGCTTAAATTAATTATTTTAATTAAAATATCACTTAGAGAATTATGTGATAAAATTTAGTAGGTTTTCTATGGTTAGAAAAGTCTAGGAAAAATATCATGATGACTTGAATAATTTTGTGAATTTCTATAATTAATTAAGTGTTTTTATCTTGTATTAATTTATTTAAATTAAATATTCATCACAAATTAACAAAATTAATTCCACATTGTGTGTAAAAATCTTGTTAATCTACTATAAAAATTTTAAAATTATTTGATTAAGTTTAAGCACTAAAGTTGATTTTTTAAGAAACAATATATTTTTGTACAAAAATAATTATATTAAATTAAATACACTTAGAAAAATTATGAAAAGTTGCACTCTAAGTTCCTTGGGAACAGGAGCATTTAAAAAAAATAAAAATCATTTTTGATAAAACACTTTATTTTTTTAGCTCTATTTTGAATTAAAAATAATTAAAACTAATTAAAATTTCCAAAAATACAAAAATATTTCAAAATGTTCCTAATTGTTCCCTGATCACTTGAGCCTCATTAAAATGTATTTCCCTTATTTTCTCATTAAAATAATTATACAAAATACATTAAAAAACATAAAAATAAAAAATTTGTTTCTCTCGGTTCTCTAGACTTAGAGAGGTTTAATAAAAATGAAAAAGAAAATGGTAATTAAAACATATTTTCCATTTATTTAAACCACAAAAAACAAATAAATAATTATAAAATTAAATTAAAACTTAATTTAGAAAATCATAGTATTTTGCTTGTGTTTTCTCTTACCTAAGGGAACCTCTAATACTTTTCTCATAAATCAAAATCTTTACTTTGATCATTTAAATAAAGAAGAAAAATCTTATTTTCTATGTTAAAAAAATTATTTAAATTAAAATCTAAAAACCACATTTTTTTCCTCTAATGTTTTAATTACTCTGTCGATAGGGTACTCTAAAATCTCTTAAGTCGCTTGAATTATGCTTCATGAGTTACGAGGTGAAGAGCCCAAAGGGTAAAGTGGTCATTTTGGATTTTGGTTCCCTAATCAAAATTTAGGATTAATCCAAAGGAAAATGGGTAATTTTGATCCTAAAAAATATGTTTGAATGATTGAAACATAATGGGCAAAAGGTAGATACCAACTTGCCACCTTCCCATGATAAGAATAAAATTATGAATTTTCTAAATTATCGGATTTGGATGTTAATCAAAGATCGAATAGTTTCCAAGTGATGGGCTTAAACTAGGGAGATGATGTTTCACTCATGATTAAGTCCACAATTAATGATGACCTTACTTCAATTAATCAGAATCCACATCACCTAAATTAAAATTCTGAATCTTTGCTAATCTTTCTCCCATTAGATTTAAAAGGCTTGTTAGTGATCTAGGCTTGATATTTAATTCATTTGTTGGGATTTAGAGGATAATATGACTAATGATTAGCACTACAAGCCCAGTTTTAGAGTACAAAGGCCCTTAATGACTCAAACTTGCCTTAGGGGCATTTGCCTACATAACTTTTAAGTGAAACATCAACTTATTAATTGGGTACCATGTGCTCGGGACGGTTAAAATGTCAATGTTTACCAAGTAATGGGGTAATTTTAGTTTGACCTGGGATGATTAATAGAGCAATATGATAAGTTCAAAATGAACTCAATTGTTTCAAGGGATCTTTAAAGCTTTTCAAGGTCATTCCCCAAACACTTCATAATCTCTTGAATATTTTAAAGGACAAATTGAACTTGCTATATCATGTTCTAAAATCATCCATAAAGATTTTTCGGGACTCAATAAGTCATACTTGGGGTCTTTTAGTTATACCTTCAACTGCTAAAAAACATGCATATTTTACTTTGTCCCCCGCAAAAATACATAAATGTTGCAAAAGACTAACATTTCAGCTGGAGTGCCGAGAGGATGACAGGTACACTTTTATAGTGTTATTTAATTTATGTCATCTTACATTCTACAAATATCGTAAACTGCTTGGGTGAGTTCCTTACTTCACTTGCAAAATCAAAGCAACTTTTTAAAAAAATTAATCAACATTTTAAAAACAAAATTTTAATTTTTTCAATGGTAACCAGAAAATCCTTTGAAATTTTGCTAAACTTAAAATGTCCTTTTGAATTTACGGGAGTCCCTTAGAGGAGGTAACCCAAAGTTGCTAATGAGATCTCTCATGTTTAAATGAGTTTCTTAACCCATTTAAGCTAAGTAAATGGAAAAGAAAATAGTGATACTAGAATGAGGGAACCGTGGAATCCTAACCGGTGTCGCTCTAATCAACTTCAATACTCATGATATTTAAATAACCATTACCTTAGAAAACATTTTATTTGACCTCAAAACATAACACATTCAAAAACTTGACCTCTAAACTTGGTATTTCTCTCAATCTTTACAATTTTACACCAAAACTTAAACTTGCTATGATGAGGACCTTGGAGCTAGCATTGTGGCCAACACGGCCATCTTCAGCAGCAAAATATGTTTATACTAGCTCAACCATTCCTTAGAATTTAACAACCGAACCATAAGATTTTGAGGTTGTCCGTCTACTGCGGCATAAATCCTCAACTTTTGTTTAAGCTTTTGTATAGCTCTGCTATACAAAATAAGCTCTAACATGTTTTAGGATTTCGAGGTTATCATTTGTTACGACCTAAATTATCACATCCTTCAGGCTATTTGTGTGATCATTTCACATGAATGTAAGCCCAAATTAATAAAATTGGCGGAATGAAACTTTTAAATATTTCTCCTATAAATTGAAGCCAAACAGTATGATAGTTTGGGAAGTCACTGAGGTTCTCCTCAGGATCTGTGGTATCTCTTAGTTCTTCTTCCTTTGGATTCCAAAAATAAATGTTCCAAATTTGAGCCATTCCCATTTCACACCTCTTTGTTCGATCTCTTTTGAAAATTTCTATCCCTTGAAATTCTTGAAGACAATATCCCCTGTTTTTTTAGCCAGATTTTCTTTAGGTAACTTCAGTTATCTAAGATGTAATTAACTATAAGGGCTTGCTGTTATAGGAAACTTTAACAAACCCAACTTAATATTAACCCTATTTAATTTTTCATATTAAATAGGGGAACTTGTCGGTTTATAATAAAATGGTTTCGCAGACCAAACGAACTGATAATTTGGAGGTGATTGGCTACTCCGATTCAGACTATGCTGGCTGCATTGACTCAAGAAAATCAACATCTGGTTATTTTTTCATGCTAGTTGGTGGAGCTGTATCTTGGAGAAGTGCTAAGAAGACCTTGACTGCTACTTCCACTATGGAAGCTGAGTTCGTATTCTGTTTTGAGGCTACCTCACATGGTATATAGTTAAAGAGTTTCATATTTGGGCTTAGAGTCGTGGACTCTATTTCAAGGCCATTAAAGTTGTACTGTGACAACTCAGCTGCAGTATTTATGACTAAGAACAATAAAAGTGGAAGTCGAAGTAAACACATCGACATCTAATGTTTAGCGATAAGAGAACGTGTTACGGAAAAGAAAGTGGTCATTCAACACGTTAGCACTGAGTTGATGATTGCTGATCCTTTGACTAAAGACATGCCACCAAAGAATTGTAAGGATCATGTAGCACGAATGGGACTTGGTTCCATAATGTGATTTACATTGTACGAACATTTATTATTTTAATGAAACTCTTAATTCAGTTGATGTTTTCTCATATGGTTTTGTGCACATATTTATTCATTCGTTTATTTTGAGAAATTTCATTTGGTTTGGACTTGGAATAGACATATAGTTTAATCATTAAGTTGTATGGGCTAGTGTTGAGAGACTTGATATAGTGTATTACATGAAAGATAATACTCACTATAAGAGGACCTATCGCCATGATTTTTTTATTTTGCTTCTCCATATGGTGTGTGTTGAACTATATGGACCAAGTGGGAGAATGTTGGGATTTTTTCAATACCCATTGGAATTCCCAAATTAATTTCAATACTCTTTGGAATTCCCAAATCAATTAAAACTCTGTTTTAATTTTAATAACCGTTAGAATTCCTTGGTATTTTTAAGAGAAATAAATTTCAGAAAGTGGTCCATATAACACATGAATTTAGTAACATTCCATAATATTCTAACATCTATTGAACTCTGTGGAGCAGAGCACTATAAATTATATGTGATGCTAGTTGTTTTGATCCCTAAGCTTGCTCCTCTTCATTTTATTTGCACCATCGAGTTGTGAGTGAGAAAACCTTAGAAGATCTATAACAAAAAAATTAGTCGTGTGAGTTGTGAGTGTCGACTCTGTTCGTATAAGTTATGGCTGGAGGTATGTATGATCCTATCTCGCTTCCGCTTATCGATTCAAATATGTTTGTAGATCGATTAAAGTTGACAGATTTTACACAAAGTGCATCACATTAGCAATTTCAGGAAAATATAGCATGCATGCTGCAGTTTATTGGTAGTTCTACACTTATAAAAATTTTATTTGCAAACTTGTCTGAACTTAAATTCTTAATTGCATGAAATAAAAAAACGAAAAAACATTCTTCCCGTCTGACTGGTTAAGAGAAAATAACAGCCCTTAAATTAAAAGAATTAATATATAAAATTCCCAAGAAAACGACTCTTCTAGTACTAGAACTTCAAGAAATGTGATGCAAATTATAATAGTCTTCCGAAAAAGAAGAAAAAGAATTAGTAAGATACCTAATAAGATTAGTTGTCATAATCTGACTGAAGATGCAATTAAAGTCAAGGTAGTTGAAATTGTGATCTGTGCCGAATTTACAAAGCGTGACAAGTTCGTCCAAATCGCTATAGAAAAATCGCTAATACGTTGACGAAATGGTTAATTTAACATTAAGCGCGATTTAGGCATGTATACGACTAAAAGAAATCCTACATCTCTATCATTCTGCTATGTCATGCGCATTATAATAGCATGCCAAACTAATAAAGAAATTTGGCAAGGTATGAGGTCAGTGTCACGTTATTTCTCCGCGGTTTAAGCTAATTCTATTTATTGGTTCGTCCAGGTTGGTGATGGAGGACGGAGCGATTCATTGCAAATAAATAAATTAAGGTTAATTTTTTCATATTATTTTTGTCGTGATAAATTTAATCATGATTATAATCACGCCAAGGCAAACCCAAACAAACATTATTAGGATTTGACTCAAGTCATACTAATGTTCTCATGTCAACTCTATTTCGAGCCAAGCTTTCACTCATGAAGAGATTTTAATACGATCGAACCTGGCTTATATTTTGGTTATCTAAACGAATTGCAATGGTACAGAAATGAGTTAATATCTGACCTAAAAATTAAAATAATTTTTTACCTACTATATAAGTAAATATTTTATAAATATAATCTAACAAGTACCGCATTGAATTATGGACGGCTATATAATTACATAACTTGAATTAAAAATGCAATGATTAAAAAAAATAAGTGAATAAGTAAGTCATTAAATATTGTTTTTGCAATCATACAACTTACTTTAGTAGATAATTTTTTTATTCAGGGAAACCACAGAAGTCCAGATGATTTACTTCAGATCAGAAAGTCATTAAGAATTGATATGCTTCTAGTTCTTTTATTTTGTAAACTAACATAATCACAATTTAATACCATCATCTTTAACTTAAAATTCTTCTCTACAAAATGTCAAGTGACAACCATATGTTTCACTTTCTGCCATTTTTTCTATTATATTGTGCACTATAGGACAAATATTAATTCAATTCAATTTTAGGGTCAAAAAATTTCTAACGGGAACTTTAAAGTTAGCTTTGCATCTGTCTTCCATCAAAAATATTAGGGCGGCCTTCGTGTTGCTCTTTGTTGACGCAGACACTTTGCATGGAGTGTTGCGTTGAAAAATATTTGTCGCAATATAATTACTTAACGTCGGTGGACTTGACGGTGTAGACGAATAACTTATTTACGTCGACAGATGCCGATGCACAAACTCTTAAATTCTAATCTTGCATGATTGAGCCTCATTCATGCTTTCCCTGTTTGATCTCCGAGCCTAGGTAAACCTCTCTTCTCTGTTTAGGGCCCTCTCCATTCTTGCTTTATTGAATTTGTCTGTTTTATGTAAAAATTGAAGTATAGGTGTTAGATATGTAATACATAAGAAACATGTGTTTTGTACGGAAACTTTGAAGTTTATGTGTGAGATATGTAATACATAAGAATTGTGTAGTTTGTATGTAAAATTTGATGTTTGGTTGTGATATATGTAATACAAGAACTGAATATAATGCATGTAAAAATTGATGTTCAGGCGTTAGATATGTAATGCATATGAATGGAGTGGATGTATGGAAAAACTGAAGCTTTTGTGTTAGATATGTTATACATAAGAATTGTGTGGATTGTATGTAAAAATTGAGATTTATGTGTTAGATATGTGACCGACCTTTTTGTAAATCAATAATTACAAGAATTTGATGACGCTACTAGAAGATTTAAATTCCAGCAACGATTGCAAAAACTTGACTGCGACTTTATATATATATGTTTGATTTAATAAAGACGTATAGATATGATATTCAATAATGTCAAAGTCGATNACTGAATTGTATCGGTGCAGCGACCTTGGGTACCCATACCCTCTTCTTCTTTGACGATGATGTCTCAGTATGAAAAGTCTTAGTAGAAACATTGGTATGTCGAGGGAAGGTATGCTCCCCGTGGTGTAGACCAGCTATAGTGTCAGGTAATTGTCTTGTCTTTCTTTCTGTGATCGCGGGACTGACTGGTAAACTTCTCGGACCCAGTCTTGACTTAATCGGCCAGCGACCTGCGGTCCTGGTGGTGGTATGATTGGTGGTGACTATAGCAGTATCAACTCGGTTTCCCAAACGGAGCCAGACGGGAACGAGGGTAGGTGACTTTATAGTCGACCTATGAGATTTTCTAGTGGACTTAATATCTTTCAAAATTTCATTTTTCATATGAGGGGAAATTGCATGTCCCACTTGTTTAAGTAATTCACTAACAGAACATCCTTCTTTAGTAGCAAGCCTTCTGAAGACTACACTAACTCGGGTGATGGGGATGAATTTCTTTCCCTCCTCACCATGTCCATGAAGTGATGGTAATGCTGCAGCAATCTTCCGGATACTCTCGTATCCATCAGTATCTGTCAGAGGATAGAATCAACTCCCTCGTAGGAGTGGATAAATTTCTTGTAATACCTCTTCAACTTGATGACGCTCCCCCTGAATGGGTGTGTTTTCAGGAGTGGGCTTTGATAACCCTCTAAACTCTTCTATTGCAGTTCCTCCTTTGAGTTCGGGTCAATGGTACAGTCATTGAGCTTGACCCAATCTCAAGCACGGGTGGAGGAACAGTCAATCCTTCAGTCGAATCTTCAACGACCATCACTTCTTCTCCCTTAGCAGTAGCAGGGATAGCAGGCTTGATGACAGCAGCTTTAGCCTTCTTGTAGGCAAGGAAGTCCTTCAAGCAGTTCAAACTGAATTCTTCAGATGGCTCTTGTACTTTCGGAGCAGCGATCTTCATTACCACGAATGTGGCTTTCCCGAGGATAACCTCGAGGCCTTCAAATCCAGCTCCGAACTTGATGGTGGGAGCGACGTTACGGGCGCTGCGGTCCGTTGGGAGATTGCAGGAAAAGGTCAGTATTGGGTAGGCCATTGCAGCGGGCTTTAAAACAAAAAGTTTTAGGTTTAGCTATATGGCCAAAAAACTTGTAATCTTAAGTGCAAGCACTGAAAATAGAGGTTAATCTGTAGACCGGGCGGGTCTTAATTTACAGGTAATTTTAACATCTCTGTTTAAAAAGGTGTAAAATTTAATTAATATAAGAAAATTTTAAAGTGTGCGCGGCACAACACGATTTGGTTTAATTTGCGAAGTAGCAAACCAAATTTGGAAGGGAGATGTAAAAAATTTTAGGACACAGTGCATGACCCAATTAGTGGCAAAAAATGCCCAGGTGGAATTTGTCCACCGACACACCTATTGGGGTCTGATCCCACATGAAAATTTAAATAGTCCTTAATGGCCTTCTGAACCCCTTTGTTCAAAGATGGTTGAATAGCTAGTCTTGAAGTTCAAGGAGTTAGCTATACTTTCCCAAGATAGAAATGGGTAAAGTATGTCAACGGAAGAAAGGTAATTTGGTCCAAGAGGGACATGAACATATTGCCGATGTGTGAAGATAATATTTCTTGATTTGTATGGATAGAAAAGCTTGTCCCCAGCGGAGTCGCCAGAAGCTGTCGGCGTTATTTCGGGTTGGTTTGTGAGGAGTTGCCCATAAGAAGGTGTCAGTCACCGGAATCGAAATCCCGCCGCCCGTTTCGGAAGGACGTTGAAGTATGAAATCAAACTGACCCCATATTTTTTATAGTTTATAAATGAAAGAGCATTGCACCTCAAATCCTGTATATATCCCGAAAGATAAACACAAGACTTGAGGATGATGCTCGATCAAATAAACTAATGAAAGTATGACGTCAGTTTGGTCTGCAAAACCTTTATATTTGCCGACAAGTTCCCCTATTTAATATAAAGGATTAAATAGGGTTTATATTAAGTCGGGTTCGGACATGCTTCCTATAAGGGCAAGCCCCTATAATTAATTACATCTTAAATGACCAAAGTCACCCAAGAAGACTCTCGATAAAAATCAAGGAATATTATCTTCAAGGAATTTCAAAGGCTAGGGCTCTTTAACGAAATCAGACATAGAGGTGTGAAAGGGGATTGGTTCAAAATTGGAACATTTTGTTGTGGAATCAAAAGGAAGAGGAACTAGAGGATGTTATGGATCCAGAGGAGAACCCCGGTGACTTCCCGAGCTATCCTAATGTTTGGTTTCAGTTTTAAGGAGAAATATTCAGGTGTTTTATCCTGCCAATTTTATTAGTTAGGGCTTACATTCGTGTGAAGTGATAAAACAAATAGCTTGGAAGATGTGAGGATTTAGGTCGTGAGAAACGGCATTCGTGTGAAATGATCACACAAATAACCTGGAAAATGTGAGGATTTAGGTCGTGACAAACGACGAAATGATCACACAAATAGCCTGGAAGATGTGAGGGTTTAGGTTGTGACAAACGACAACCTTTTCGTGTGAAACGATCACACAAATAGCCTGGAAGATGTGAGGGTTTAGGTTGTGACAAACGAAAATCTCGAATGATCACACAAATAGCCTGGAAGATGTGAAGATTTAGGTCGTGATAAACGACAACCTCGGCTAAGACGAGTTAGGGCTTATATTATATAGCAGGGCTATACAAAGGCCTAAAGATAAGGTGATGCAAATAGCCTGGAAGATGTGAGGATTTAGGTCATGACGGACGACAACCTCAGAATCCTAAGATCAAATAGCTTGGAAGATGTGAGGATTTAGGTCGTGACGAACGACAACCTCAGAATCCTAAGATCAAATAGCCTGGAAGATGTGAGGATTTAGGTCATGATAAACGACAACCTCGGAATCCTAAGATGTATAGCCTGGAAGATGTGAGGATTTAGGTCGTGACAAACGACAACCTCGGAATCCTAAGACGGTATAGCCTGGAAGATGTGAGGATTTAGGTCGTGACAAACGACAACCTCAAAATCCTAAGATGATTTAAGGCTTATATTATATAGCAGGGCTATACAAAGGCCTAAAGATAAGGTGAGGATTTACATTGCACAAGCAAGCAACCTCAAAGTCCTATGGTATTTAAGTTTAAGGAATGAAGATTGGTTTAGCTGGAGAAGACATATTTTGTTNCAATAAGATCGGACGTAGAGGTGTGAAAGGGAATTGGTTCAAATTTGGAACATTTTGTTGTAGAGTCCAAAGAAGGAAAAACTAGAGGATGTCATAGATCAACAGGAGAACCTCAGTGACTTCCCAAGCTATCCTAATGTTTGGCTTCAATTTTGAGGAGAAATATTTAAGTGTTTCTTCCTGCATTATTGAAGAATCCAAAGGAAGAAGAACTAGGGGATGTCATGGATCCAGAGGAGAACCTCGGTAACTTCCCAAGCTATCCTAATGTTTGGCTTCAGTTTTGAGGAGAAATATTTAGGTGTTTCATCATGTCAATTTTATTAGTTAGATTGTAGAATCCCAAGGAAGAAGAACTAGGGGATGTCATGGATCCAGAGGAGAACCTCGGTGAATTCCCAAGCTATCTTAATGTTTGGCTTCAGTTTTGAGGAGAAATATTTAGGTGTTTCATCCTACCAATTTTATTGGTTAGGGCTTACATTTGTGTGAAACTATCACACAGATAGCCTGGAAGATGTGAGAATTTAAGCTGTGACAAACGAAAACCTTAGAATCCTAAGACGAGTTAGGGCTTATAATGTATAACAAGGCTATAAAAAGGCCTAAAGATAAGATGAGGATTTACGTTGCATAAGCAAGCAACCTTGAAGTCTATGGCTTTGTTGTTTAAGTCTAAGGAAGGAAGATTGGTTTAGCTGAGGAAGATAGGTTTTCCGGGTTTAAGTCTAAGGAAGGAAGATTGGTTTAGCTGGGGAAGACAGGTTTTGCTGTTGAAGATGACTTTAAGTCTAAGGAAGGAAGATTGGTTTAGCTGGGGAAGACAAGTTTTGCTGTTGAAGATGGCCATGCTGCCCACCATGCTAGCTCCAAGCTCCTTGCAATTGTAGAGTGTTAAGTTATAATGTCAAATCAGGTGGCCCTATGGTTGAAGTTCTTTAAATTTTTATGGAGGCATGTTAAAGTTGATTAAAGTGATATCGATTAGGATCCTATGGTTCCCCCATTCCGACACCCCTATTTTCTATTTGATTCACTTGGTCTAATTGAATTTACTAAACTCAACTTAATGAGTTCCATAATTTTGTTTAGACCGTGGGAAGCCTCGTTAGTAACTATAGGTTAGCTCCTCCGAGGGATTCCCGATCATCCGATAGAGATGTTTTAATTTTGTTGCAATTGTAGTTTTGTGTAATGTTTGTGTATAAATTTTGTGCTGTTTTATATTTTGAATGTTGTGGCGGTGAATTTTATCTTAGTTGATTTTAAATTTAGTTTTGGTCTTGGTTTTGGTTTTCATGCAGGTTGGCATCGTTGTTTAGCATGCAAGTAAGCAAGTATAAAAGTACAGTATGAAAGTGCAAGAAAGATAACACTGAAAAATTGTAAAAGCGTACTTGGCGAGTCTTCTCAGTCCACCACCTGAAACTTAAAAGGCATGTTAAGGCAGTTTATATAAAACATGAAAGTAAGGTTTTGATAGTTTTCCTAACCCTATGTCATATCCTGGTGGGTACTTAGGAGTTTAATTAAGGATACTT
Source organism: Phalaenopsis hybrid cultivar (assembly GCA_002079205.1). Taxonomy (NCBI): domain Eukaryota; kingdom Viridiplantae; phylum Streptophyta; class Magnoliopsida; order Asparagales; family Orchidaceae; genus Phalaenopsis; species Phalaenopsis hybrid cultivar. Next base: position 69,225 of record JXCR01148531.1, on the reverse strand, counting down.
TTGTTAAGTAAAGCATATTAAGTTTAGTAGACCTCTAAGGTATCTAACAGATCAAGAGAAAGAAGCAGGTCCGTGCTACTCTCTCGCTGCCTGGTGGAAAATTCCGAGTTCTTTTATTCTTATTTTGTTGCTTAATAATTCATCCTGTAAATGCCCTTGGTGCTCAATGAACATTGATGTACCAATTATCCCTAAGAATAGGGTAATTATCATTTGTAATTTAATTTTTGAAGATTATTTGGGTGAAGACCCTTAAAGAGGCAAGTTAGTGCTATTGGAACACTTAACCATATTTTGACTTGGCTTGTAGTGTTTGAAAGATGTTCTAATTTTAATTGAGTTTGTTTTTCTAATACTCATTTAATCAGCCTTGATTTAGCCTAAGTCACTACTAAGTCCTTAAGACCTAAGTGAGTGTCTTAATTAATTTTGAAAAGGTTAAGTTTTAGGTGGCCATGATTCATGATTTAAATTTTATTTGAAAATCAAAATAGGGGTATTAAATTGATTAATTACTAACTTCAAAAGTCATACCACTGCTGTCATAATCCCTTGAAATTTTTACTGGAGGTAGACTTAAACCATAGGAGCCTTTGGACCAAATTTCATGATTTTTTAAATTTTATTTGAATTTTAAGATTTATTTTCAATTTTGGGGTATTTATTAATTATAAAATATTTTAAATGTGGAAAATTAAGTTTCATATTTTTGAAAAGTCCTACTGAGGTTAGAGAACTCAGAGGAAAAAAAATTTATATTTCTCTGAGTTTTATTTGATTTATTGGAATTATTCTTAGTGAAAACCCATTTTTAGCCTTTAAAAAATTATTTTTTAGCTTTGAAATTCAGTTTCGTTATTTAGAAAATCAGGAAAACTATTCTAATTGTTCCTGAGTGCTTAGGAAACAGTTTAGAACATTTCCATGAATTTTATTATTTTTGTGATTTTTAGGGATTTTTTATTATTTAAATATTTAAAATAGGCTAAAAATCAAGTTTTTATTTTAAATATTATTTTATTTTTAGAAAACACTCTTAATCACAGAGAACTCAAAAAACAAGTTTTTATAAATTTTTTTATTATATTTTGATTTTTAAAAATCATTTAAGTATTAAAATGTTGTTTATCTTTAAAAATCAACTTAAGTTACTAAATGAACTATAAATGCTTTGGAAATTTTATGGTAAGTTTTTGGGATCCTAAAAAATAGTAGAGATAAAAAATCAAGTCATTTTGTTATTTGTATTTTTCAAAGTTAATTATTTTAGTGATTTGGGGTTTGTGAAGATTTGGTGTATTTTGAATGACTTGACTCATGAGAAATTTTTCTAAAGGTTCTCTAGTCATCATAAACCTTCCAAAAGTTTCTTGGATTTTTCTAAGTAACATGCTAATTTCCATGGTTAATTTAAGCAAATAATACATATAAACTTAAGAAATTTGTTCTCTATATAAGGACCTTTTCTGACTATGGAAAAATCAGGGAATGTTCCCTAAGATGGAGACAACAACATGCTAAAATTTCAAGCCATAATGTGATTACTACATGCGTGGAGAAGCAAAACATCCAAATAAGTGTTTAATTAATTAAAAATAAAATATGCCTCACATGGACTTAAAATTATTTCCACATTGTTCTCCTCTGTTCACTGAGCAAGAGGGTATTTTTATTTTTTTTGTAATTTTTCTACACCAAGATATGAATTTTTTAAGTTAGGGATCATTTTCTGAATTAATTAAATCCTTATTTATCTATTTAAACGTGCGGTGCCACCTCAACCTACGACGACTCCGAAGCTCCACGCGGCGCACTCCTATTCGACGCTGCCACCCACCTCACTGCTGACTCGATTATGATGCTATGAAATTGACTAAAAAAAATGGAGAGTTCAAATAGGCTCGGGAATAAGGGAAGTTTTATATCTTGGCTCTGAGAAGTGAAGCTTCAATCAGAGGTTCTTGGCACGTTCTTTGGGCTCGAAGGAGGCTAGTAATTGAGCCTCTAGTCTTGGTGTAAGGCCTAGGTATGATTTTGATCAAGGTTGATTTTGGGTGTTGGTCTAGAGCTATTGTAGAGGCTGTTTCAGAGAGTAATTTGATGGGAAGTTGTCTTCTCTTGCTATTGTGAAGGTGTGGGCACAAGCAATTGAAGTTTGATGGAGTTTTTAGGGATGTTCTATTTATGCCCTAACTTTTAAGCTCAAAATTAGGTTACACAGGGAGAATCAATGCAATAAAATGATTGGAATGGGCTGTAGAGGTCTCAAAGAAGCTCTGTGAGTGATTTGAGAAGTTATCTCTAAGAAAATTTTAGCACACCTCCCAAGGCCGTGGAGGTGATTTTTTATAAAAATGGGCATGGGGTGGCTCTCAGGGCAAAGGTTTGGGTGCATTATGGTGCTTAGGAGGAGGACTAGGAGCTCTACAATTTGATTTGGCTGAGCTGGCCTTTAGGCTTGATTTGGGTGAGATTCAAGAAGGGGTGTCCCTTGGTTTTGGTTTCTCCAGAGACTAGGACGGCCGGTCATGGCAGGGGGAGGTGGCTAGGAGCTCAGGGCATCCTAGGGAATCTGTCAAAGTAATTTAATGCAATGGGGTTTACTTTTGGTAAAGGTATCTTAAGCATGTGCATTTTTGGAAATACGATCCCTTAATTTAGGGGATTTTTGGTCCATGGCTTAGGTTAGGTGGTTAGATGGGTTTTGGCTCAGTCTTAGTGTTTAACTAATGGCTGAGGTGGAGTTAATTTGATGACTTTGGGGTAGTTAGGCCATCTTTCATGCATATGTTCAATGTGGGTTAAAGTGATCAAAGTTTGGGTTTAGGCTAGGTTAGCAGTGTCAATTTGCCCAATTGATTGATCAATATTGTGTAGATGATTGTTATGAAGATCTTTGGTGAAGGGTTGAAGTGATTTTGACACCAATTGGCTAGTCAATTTGAGGGATTTTTGAACTTTTGTCAATTTGGGCATGTTAGGCTAGACATGGGTCTAGGTTGGGCTAGCCTTGGGCTAAGTCCAAATTTAATGGTTCAAATGATCAAGGAAGATGTTGTGAAGTTTTTTTTACGAAGGGATAGAGTGAAAATTTTGGGGCTAAGGCCATCAATTTGGTGAGATTTTGAGACATGGCCAATTTGGGAGCAAATTTGGGGCTTTTGGACTTAGGTTGAAATAAAATGAAATTGAGGTCTCACCAAGGCCAATTGAAGATCAATTTTGATGTATGGGGATGTTATGAAGATTTTTCAACAAAAATTGTGACAAATGGAGTGGGCTATGAGTTCAATTTGGTGGAACCAATTCATAAGGCCAAAATTAGGTTTTTTTTTTGTTTGGCTCAAAATTGGGTTCAAATCATGGACCAATTAAGCAAGGATTTGGTCTAGATTGGTCACATCAAGAGTGGATTTAAGTTTAGGATTGAAATTGGGGTAAATTGAGACCAATTGGATAAACATTTGAGGTAATTTGGGGAAAATATGAGTCTTTAAAGGGTAATTTGGGGGTTTTGGTAAAAGATGGCAAAATTGGAAAAAAATAGGTCATGGGATTATTGAGAAAAATGAAACTGGGAATATTTGGGAGGTTTTGGGAATTTTTGGGATTTTTTGGAATTTTTTGAATTTTGGGGTAAGAGGGGTATTTTGGTAATTTGGCCATGTTTGGTGATTTTGGGTAGTTTGGGTGTTTTCAAGGTAATTGAAATGATTTTTGAATGAAGTTGGGTATTTTAGGAAGATTTGGGAATTTTGGTCAAATTTAGAGTCCCAAGGGCATTTAGTTAATTTGGGAGAGTTTAGGGGCAAAATACTAGGTTGGGTATCTTGTTAGAGTTGGACTGCCAACCACCATCAATAAGCCATAAAACAATAGTTTTTGGGTCCTCTATGTAGTGGTCTTAGATAAACCCTAGCGTAGGGCTAGTGGGTTTAGGGGACCTCTTATATGAGTCTCCCAAAATTATCAAGGGACCAAAGCCAGGAAATTCAAGGTTTAGGCTAGTGAGTGATTGTGAGTGTAAATGACTGCAATTGAGTGCCTTAACTCTAGATCAACACCCATGGTCAACCCTAAGATCCAGCAGTCCTAAGGGTGACTCATCTTGAGTTCCCCATAGTGACCAAACCTACTAAGTGCCAGAGGTTAGGAACAATATGTGGAACTTCAAGCTCAGTAAAGAGGAGTGTAGAATTTCTAATGGTGAGGGTTCCATGTTTAGTTTTCTAAGAATAGTCATTAGGAAAGTCCTATGGCTAGACCTTAGGCTACGAAAGAGGAAAAACTAAACCTCCACCAAAAGTGAGGTCAACAGACACTAATCTTCATTTAGTTTTTGATCTGGCCAATTGAAACGTTAAAACTTGTTGAGAGACATATGTTCTCAAAAGGCATATGATTTCTACAAGATAGGAAGAATCACATTTGACTTCATTGGAGAGTATATCATCTAAGAGATTGGGTGCAAAAAAATAGAGAAATATACTTTGTCTGATGCAGAATTGGAGAGTTTAAGGTGACAAATTAAAATCCTCAGTTTGGTCCAGTTGATTGAAAACTGATGCGAGATTGTTAGCCCTCAAGTGAGGGAGTTGTGGGAGCTATGGAGTGGCATCTGGTATCCTCTCAGCCTAACCATGGAATTAGAGACCAAACTCTGGATTAGTCAATGTTCTTCACAACACTCAGAAGAGGTTAAAGATTAGGATTGCTCCTATTTGACACAAAATAGTTTATATATATATTTACAAATGATTTAAATTTCTTCACAATCCATAAACTCATTGTAAAGGGAAAGGATGTTTTCATAAATTTAAACTTTCCGTCATAATAAAAACTTTGTTTAGTTTTCATAATCTTACTTTTGAAAGTTGGTTCTTAGTTAGTTAACTTTAACTTTCAACTGCATTTTAAATAGCATTTACCTTAGTAGTTAATACTCAAACTTCACACTTTACTTTTATTTTTGTATTTTTAAATTATAAAATAGTTTGAAAAACTTACTTAAAGGATTTTCCAACTTCCCTGTGGAATCGATATTTAGGACTCAATTGAACCCTTTATTACTTGAGCGATATATATACTTGCGTTTATTTTAATGAGGATTTGACAATTTGAAAAGAGTTTTAAAAGATAAACTATTTTCATCAAAGGTATTTTTGTTGAGATTATATTACATATGTTTTGTATATCTGTAGTGTGTAATTTCGTAATATTGAAAAATATTTGCAAAATTTAGAAACTAAATCTAACCGCCATTAAGTTTTTGGCGTGGTTGTTGGGGAAGTAACAGAAAATATTATTAGTAAGTATTTCATTTTATTTTAAAAAAATATAAAAAAATAAATAAAGAGTGTTTGTAGTTTATTCTTGAACATTTTCTTATTTAGTGTGTTTGCTTTATTTTAAATACTTGCTTTGTTTGTTTATGCATAGTGTAAGATCTGAAAATTTAGTACCTTACGATTCTTAATTAGAGAGAAATGTTAGAAAAATTCGAAAACAACAAAAAGAGAAAGATTGTTTTAGCAAAATGGTTTGCAATTTAGACAATGTTGGAAATGAAAATGAACAACATCAGAGACCTTTAAGAGATTATGCTAATCATACAGTAGATGAAATTCATTTGAGTATACAAAACCCTAGTGTAGCTGCCAATTCATTTGAGTTTAAACTTGCTATTATACAAATGGTAGAAAACAATCATCTTGGAGGAACACTAACTGAAGATTCTAATTTACACCTTGCTAGTTTTCTAGAATTGTGTGCTACATTTAAATATGATGGAGTGTCAAATGATATTGTCAGGCTTAGACTTTTTTCTTTTTCAGTAAAGCATAAAGCTAAGATGTGGTTAAACTCATTAGCACCTGGATCTAATAGAACATGGAGAGATTTAAAACAAAAATTCTTATCTAAATATTTCCCACCTTAAAAAACTGCTAAGCTTAGAAATGATATCACATCTTTTTGTCAGTTTGAAGGGGAATCAATTTATAAATTATGGAAAATATTTAAAAATCTCTTTAGAAAGTGTCCACACCATGCCTTGCCAGATTGGTTAATAATTCCAAAATTTATATAATGGGTTGGTTGGATCTCTTAGATCTATAATTGATGCTGGTGCTAGTGGATCATTAATGTCAAAATAATTCGATGAAGCATATTCATTAATTGAAGAGATGACTACTAATAATTTTCAATGGTCCTCTCAAGAGGTAAATCCAAATAGAGTGGCTAGCATTCATGATTCTGAAGCAATATCTATGTTAACTGCCTAAATAACTGCTATATCAAAGAAGATAGGTCAATATCGAATGAATTATTCTCAGACAACACTTGTGCTTGAGGAAAACTCATTAGGATAAATGATAGAATCTCAATCTTCTTATGAGACTTTAGATGCATTACATAATCGTTCTAATAACCCTTATGCTAATTATTATAATCCTGGATGGAAAAACCATCAAAACTTTAGTTGTAGTAACAATAATTCAAATGCTGCAAATCCTCAATGAGGAAAAAATTCTGCTAACCCATTGGGAAACTCCAACAATCAAGGGAATCAAGCTTATAAACCTTCTTACCCCTTAGGATTTAATAATTTATAGATTAATGAGAAAAAGATATCAATGGAAGAATTGATATTGCAAATGGGTAGTCAATTACAAAGTCAAGGAGCTGCAATCAAAAACATGAAAAATCAATTGGAATGTATTGCTACCGCTCTTAGCAATAGACCTCTAGGAACATTGCCTAGTAATGTTGAAGTAAATCCTAAAGATCAGAACAAAGAGCAAATTAAAGCTATTCAACTAAGAAATGGAAAAGAATTAGAAAATAGAGTTCAACAAGAAGTTGAAGTTGTAAAAGATGAGGTGGAAAAAGAAAAATCTGGTGAAGATTTTTCATTTTAAAATAGAAAGTCCTATTAAACAAATGAAAATCACTCTATGAAGACCACCACCTCCATTTCCTTAGAGATTGAAGCAGAAGCACAGAGACAATAAACTTTTGAAATTCTTGGAAAATCTGAGGATATTAATGATAAACATACCATTTGTTGAAGCTTTGGAAAAAATGCCAAGCTATATGAAGTTCATGAAGGATATACTTAATAAGAAAAGGAAGTTTGTAGATAATGAGACTATTGCACTCAATGAAGAGTGTAGCGCTATAATTCAGAAAAAAGGCTTCCTAAAATAATTGAAGATCTTGAAAGTTTTACAAGTCCTTGTGCTATTGGCAAAAGATTTTATGAAAAAGCTTTATATGATTCAGGAGCCAGTATTAATCTTATGTCATTACCAATTTTCAAAAGATTGGGCTTAGGAGATATTTAACCTACTAGTGTAACTCTTCAGTTAGCTGATCGTTCAATTACATATCCTAAAGGAGTTATAGAAGATATTTTGGCAAAAGTAGGTAAATTTATCTTTCTTATGCACTTTACTGTATTGATATGGAGAAAGATAAATAAATTCTTATCATTTTAGGAAGACCATTCCTAGCCACTAGAAGAGCTTTGATAGATGTGCAAAAAGGAGAACTAACTATGAGAGTTAGTGGTCAAGCAGTTACATTTAATATTGTAAAGTCAATGAGATACCCTACGAAAAAACAATAGATTGAATGCTTTAGAATGAATATTAATGAATATTTAAGCTATGAATATTTTAAGAAGACTTTTGAAAGAAAATTTAAAAAAGAATATGTGGAATATCAAGATGAGGATAAATTTTATGATGAATTTATGGAAGTGAGTAAAGAGGATTTGGATAATGTTGAAATAAACAAATGAAATGTTAGATCCTATAGAAAATAACAAGAGTTTGATTTCATCTATTTAGAAACCTTCTGAACTAGAACTGAAAACACTTCTTGCACATTTGAAGTATGCATTCTTAGGAGATTTATCTACATTACTTGTTATAGTATCCTCATAATTAACCGATACACGAGAACAATTGTGGTTAAAAACTTTGAAAAGATATAAGAAAGCCTTTGGATGGACATTAGTTGATATTAAAGAAACCAGTCCTTCAATTTATATGCATAGAATTTCATTAGAAGATTAACATAAACCAAGAGCTGATCCTCAAAGGAGATTTAATCCGATGATCAAAGAAGTTGTGAAGAAAGAGATTTCAAAATGGTTAGATACTGAAATAATACATCCTATTTTAGACCGTGCTTGGGTAAGTCTAATTCATCGTGTTCCAAAGAAATGAGGTGTGACTATAGTGACAAATGAGCATAACGAATTAATATTAACAAGACAAGTCATTGGCTAGAGAATCTGCATAGATTATAAAAAGTTAAATTTTGTCACCAGGAAGGATCAAATACCTATTGCTCCAGAGGATCAAGAGAAAATAAGATTTAATAGTCCTTATGGAAAGTTTGCTTTTAGCGAATGCCCTTTAGATTACATTATGCACCTGCAACATTTCAAAGACATGATGTTAATTTTTACTGATTTGATTGAAAAAGGGATTGAAGTCCTTATGGATGATTTTTTTCTATATTTGGAACTTCATTTGAAAGTTCTAGAACGTTGTGAAAAAACTAATCTCGTATTGAACTAGAAAAAATATCAATTTATGGTTGCAGGAAGAATTTTGCTTGGGCATAAAATTTTAGAAAATGACATTGAAATAGATCTTGCAAAAATACAAGTTATATCTAACCTACCTCCACCTATTACAGTAAGAGGAGTTAGGAGCTTTTTAGGACATGCTGAATTTTACAAGAGATATATTGAAGACTTTTAAAAATTACTAAACCTTTATGCCAACTTCTAGAAAAGATATAAAATTTGACTTTAATCAAGATTACCTTAAAGCCTTTGAATTGTTAAAGGAAAAATTGATCACTGCTCCTATAATTGTTTCACCTGATTCGGAGAAACCTTTTGAATTAATGTGTGATTGTAGTGATTATGCAATTGGAGCTGTTTTAGGGTAGAAATATGATAAGATTTTTAAAGTTATATACTATGCTAGTAAGACTCTAAATGATGCTCAGATTAATTACACCACCACTAAAAGAGAGTTATTAGCCATTGTGCATGTTTTTGATCAGTTTAGATCATATCTGGTTGGTGCAAAATGTGTTGTGCATACTGTCCATTTGAGTATGAAATATTTGAAGCAAATGAAGGATGTTAAACAAAGATTAATTAGATGTGTACTTCTTATGAAAGACTTTAATTTTGTAATAGTTGATAGAAAAAGGACTGATAATCAAGTTGCTTATCATCTATCAAGGCTAAAATAGAAAGAAATACTTGATTTGGAAATAGAAATTATTGAAACTTTTCCTAATGAACAACTTTATGCTGTAAAAGGATGAGAAATGCCTTGGTATGTTGATATTGTAAGTTATATTGTTAGTGGTTTTTTACCATATGGATTGACAAAACAACAGGAAAAAAAATTCATTGATGATGCAAAATCATATTCTTGGGATGATCCATATTTGTACAAATAATGTAAAGATTTAGTAATGAGACGATCTGTGCCTTATAAGAAATTGAGGAAATTTTCTAAAAATGTCATGATTCTGAATTTGGAGGTCATTTTAGTAATGATAGAACTATTCATAAAATTTTATAATCTGAATTTTAGTGGCCTACTATATTTAGAGATGTTAATATATATATATATATATATCAAAACATGTAATCAATGTCAGAGAGTAGGTAATATTTCTAAAAGAAATGAAATGCCTCTAAATTTAAATTTGGAAATTGAAATTTTTGATGCATGGGGATTATATTTTATGGGACCATTTATACCTTCATTTGGAATTATTTATATATTAATTGTAGTGGATTATGTTTCAAAATGGATTGATGCGATGCTTGGAGAGTTTCAAAATTTTTAATTAAAAATATTTTTACAAGATATGGAATGCCGAGAGTAATCATTACCGATGGAGGGTCTCATTCTAGGAATGCAATAGTTGAAAAATTGGTGGAAAAATATAATAAAATGCATAAAATTGTAAGTGCTTATCATCCCAAACTAGTGGTTTAGTAGAAGTATCTAATCATGAAATTAAGAGAATTTTGGAAAAAAGTGTTAATCTTAATAAAATGGATTCGTTTGATAGATTAGATACTGCATTATGGGCATGATAACTTATAAGACACCTATAAGATTGTCCCCATATAGATTAAGTTTTTGGAAGACTTGTCACTTGCCAGTTGAATTGGAGTATAAAGCTTACTGAGCTATAACAGAATTCAGTTTTAATTTGAAAGAGGCTATGAGAAAAGATTATTGCAATTAAATGATCTTGAGGAAATTAAGAATGAATCTTACGATAATGAGAGAATTTATAAGGAAAAGCTAAAAGAATGGCATGATCAAAAGACAATAAAAAAGTACTTGAACCTGGATAAGAAGTTTTATCATATAATAAAAGATTGAAATTATTTCTTGGAAAATTCAAGTCTAGGTGGAAAGGGCCAATCAGAGTTATAAAAGTCTATCCCTACGGAGCAGTTAATATTGAAGACCCAAGACTAGAAGAATATTTAAAGTGGATGGGCACAAATTGAGATCATATGTTGATGGTCAAAGACCAGTTTATAAAGAGATTGTGATGTTGAGTCACCCAGAATAAGACTGGAAATGTCCGGCTGACGACATTAAACCAAATACTTTGTGGGAGGCAACCCATTTGTATCTTTGTTTAGTTTGCTTTAAGTTTGTTGTGTTTGAAATATTTTACGTATATTTATGTTTAGGTCTTTATGAAGTCCATGTATTTGAGAAAAATATTTAGAAACATCTTTATTTGTCTAATTTTATAAGAAAAAAAGAGAAATTATTGGATCAAAATCTAAATAGAGAAGAATTTAGAATTGACGCATGATGCACTAGATTGACGCACGACTTGCCGAATTCCAAAGAGTTGACGCATGATGCGCCGCGGTACCGAATAACTAATGTGAAGAATTTTGGCATTTTCTTCTCCATATAACTCTTAAAAATTGACTCCAAAACATAATTTAGGGGGGGAAATGAAGGAAGAGTCACCAATTTTCAAATCCTATGGCTTTCCACTCTAAAAATTCAGCTAGATTTGAAATTTTCAATCGGAGAAAGTTTGTTAGTTTTGATGCGCAAAAGTTACATTATTGGGTTTTAGTGAAGAAGAGGCTTATCAAAGAAAGGAGATTTGTGAATCGACGATTCAACATGCCAAATACTCGAGTGGAAGACACTATTACACAGAGGCACTGGGAATTGCAGTACTACACTATTGCCGCTATCGTTGTTCCTGCAGTAAAAAAATTTTATGCAAATCTTCATGGGATCAACCAAAGAATGATCTACTTATGAGGTAGGTTTATGCAGTTCACCCCTTCAAGAATAAACGAGATGTCTATGATTGAGGATGTGTCTATCTACCATTATGTGAATTTTACTTCTACGAGAGACAATATGAATGAACTGTACTGCTACCTTACAGATGAAGATGCGAATTGGGAGACCAAAGATGATGGAAATGTAATTTTTCCCTCATCATTTTTAAATCCAATTTCAAAAGCCTCACACTTTTTCATTGCATCAAAGTTATTGCCCTTCAAATAAATCAGCAGAGTAACTAGGGAGAGTGTCATTCTGAATTACTGTACTCAAACTAGAAAACATATTGATGTTGGAGCTATTATTGTGATATCAATTTTGGGTTTGATTTTCATTGGATCTGCAACTGGACTTAGATATCCATTCATTATTTTTCTACTGTGTAGACAATCACAAGTACCTTAAGAAAGTTGGGGAAAAGTGCTTCTTCCTTGAAAGCCGATGAATCCAGAAGTCTATTGATAATATATTAGAATGGGAGATGAAAATGATATGAATGTGTTGATTGATCAAGAATCTCAGAATTAATCACCTGTTCAGCCCTACTATCACTTGAGTGCACTTTTGAATAAGATCAAGAAGATTGAAAAAGAGATGCAAAATCTCATGCATGTGATTGAGAATATTACTGAAATGCTGGATCATTTGAATTGGAAACTGAAGAAACATTTTGAACATATTTGGCATATTGAAGATGGTTTGGTACATCTATTCAAGAAACATTCTTGAATTATGGAGGAAAAATCACCTGATGAATTTCCATATCGACCCTTCTACAACTTGTATGTGCACTACCAATCTGTGGGTGATATCAAGGAGGAAGATAGTGAAGAAGAAGTTTGAACTTAATTTATACACGGAACATCTGTTTAGTAGTATTTGTTTCAGTTATTTTTTTTTTGTTGGATTGCATTTCCTTTTTATTTTTGAACACTATCTATGTTTATGTTTTGAATTTTGATGTTTAGATTTCAGTGTTAGGATGTTGGTTTGCTTTAGAACACTGAATTTTATGTTTTTTGGCTTGAAAAATTTTATTTTGTAATAGCACGGATTTTATATATAAATTTGAGTTTTGTGTTATTTTTGAAAGTTTGGTGTTATTGTGATGTTTAATTGTGGTTAGAATGGTTTATTTGAGTCAAATAGAGGTTGATTGAAAGCAGTGAAGAGTAGATTTCCACCAACATTGAAATCTGGCAAATTTAAGCTCTAACGCATGATGCGCCTGATTGGCACATGTTGCGCTTGATTGGTGCATGATGCGCCAACTTATAGAGCCTTGGCGCATGATATGCCAAAGATATGAACACGCTTAATCACCTAGAAAATGGCAAAATTGCATGGACAAACTCTATTTTGCTCTTAATTCGTCTCCTACCTCAAGACCTTGGTTTAGGGCATCACATTGTGGGCGAAAGAGAAATATTCAGAGGCAAAAATCCATAGATTTCATCTTCACTTGGTAACAACTTCTTTTTAACTTAGAAATTTTTTATTTTTACCATGGATTTGGGTGATCCAAAATTTGGGATTTTTTATGAAAAAGTTTGAAGAAAATTCATTGTGAAAAGTTTCTTACCAAATAATCTTGCCTGAGGAGTTAGATTTTTCATTTAGCAATTTATTTGGAATTATTTGGATTTTCGCAAAATTTTCAGATGGCTCCCCGAGTTAAGGGAGGAAGGCCGTCTGAAGAATTTTTTTTCACGAAAAATTGTTAGTTTCAAAGCGCAACATAATTACAATACTCAATTGGATACAAGAAGAATGATCCAAGAATGGGCATTTGAAAACATAGGTGGCGAGATCGGGAGACTAATTTTCATCAAAAATTGGGAAAGAATTCGCTACTTCACTGCCGTTGCAATTGTCTCGATGGTTTAGGAGTTTTATGCAAACTTTAGGTTCACTGCTGATGACCATATACTGGTTAGAGGGAAACAAGTTGAATTTACTACTGAAAGGATCAATAATTTTTATGGGTTGATGGGCATATTTTCTTATGAATACACTACATCTGTGATGACTGATTCTTCACTGGATGAAGTGATTGCATTTTTAATTGATGGAAGAGGACAGTGGAAGATTAAGAATAACAAGATATTTAACTTCCCTGCTTTCATGTTGACTATTCAGTTAAAAAAGTTTGGCACCACTTCATTTCTGCCAGATTTTTTCCAATAAATCATTTGACTGATGTTACAAAAGATAGAGCTCTACTAAAATATTGCATTCAGAACCTGAAAGCAATGGATATTGGTTCACTTATAGTTTAACATGCTCAAAGTATACTGGTAGTTCTACACCTGGTGGTTTGGGATACCCTGCTCTGATTTTCAGTCTATGTGAACAATCAAGAGTAGAGTCCCATAAAAATGAAGAAATATTATAGCCACAGAATTCGATTAGGAGGCATATGATTTAGAGAGGAATCATTTGTTGAATCTAGAGGTGGAAGAAGAGATGGACCCTCTACATTTTGCTGCAGAGGCGTCTACTTCTTGATCTACATCACTTGAAGGAATTATGGACCAACTGATGATTCAACAAATGGACATAATTAATATTCAAACTCAGTTAGGAGAGATAGGAGCAAGAAATTCTTATAATGATGAATATTATCAGAGGAGAGTTCAACATGATATTGATTTTGAAAATGCTATGGTAAGACATCTTAGGGGTGAACCTAATGTGGACTTTCCTGCCTCGTGCCAGTTTCACTTCCTATGCTTCTGTTCATGATGAAGCAGAAGAGGGAGAAGAAGAAGTTTTTGTTAAAGATGAGAAAGGAGATCATGATTTATTTTTATGAGTTTAGTTTAGTGTGTTTTGATGTTTGTTTGCTATTTTTGATTTTATTGTGATGAACTTTTATTTGAAACTTATTGTAGTAAAAACTTTTATGTTGTGTTGTGAATTGAATCTGGAAAGTAATTATAGACTTTCACTTCTCTGTATTTTTAATACTTATTTTTTCATTTTTTGTATTTCTATTTTTTATTCTCAGCAAGTTCTTTAGGATATATTATGTTTTATTTAAGCTTTAAAGCCAGCATGTAGTTTTACAGTTAGTACTTGCAGTATACCAGAGTCTAGTTTCATAATCAGAAATCCTCTACACGTCAGTTTTTATTTTCATGCATTTACTCTTTTCTTTCACCTACTAAATTTTATACTAAAATAAATTTTAGAATCACTTAAAAACTTAAGTTTAGGGGAAAGAAAAATTTATTTTGAAAGGAAGTAAACTAAATTTTGTTTGTCCTCAATTAACTATATTTTTAAAATTAATTTAACATGCCTTGGGATATTAAGATTTAACTTTAAATGACTATACTTATGTTTATAAATATTGTGGTAAATTCAGGTAAAAAGTTTTTAATAATGAAGGCCAATTTTAAAGTTAAAGAGATTTGGTATGATAGGATAAGACTATTCTTTTCTATTTAAAGTAAAGGAAGTTGTATTTTTGAAGTATCAAAAATTTTAGAGTTTCATGTAAGAAGAAAAGAATGAGAATTTATGAAAAACCATAAACTAATATGAATTTATAAAGGAAGAGAGTTATATAGTTTTAAATTTAAGAAGAGAATAGTGAAGTTCAAAATAATTAAAGGCTATCCAGATATAGTAATCCTCACTTGAAAAAGAAAAAGAAAAAGAAAAGAAAAGAATAAAAAGATCCTAAAAGAAAAAAAAGGGAAAAGAAAAGAAAAGAAAAGAAAAGGGAAGAAAAATAAGTGAGGAACAGCTTGAGGAGATGCCTAATAAAAAATTGGTTTCACTTGAATCAACTTAAGGAAAGAGCTTTATTACATTTTATAAACTTATATTGGAGTATTAGTAGCATTACTAATAATGTTTTAAGGAATTTCTTTTACATATGAATGTTCTAAATGTACTTAATTTGACAAATTACAATTCTTCTTGAAATGAATAGAGATTCAGAAATCTTAAATTTGATTACTAAGTATTCCTAGACTTAGAGTTTGAATCTAAGTTATTAACGGGTTTTCTTAAATTTTGTTATTCTATTTATTAAACTAAAGTATAGAAGTTATAATGAATTTGTCAATGCAAGTATACGTATCGCTCAAGTAATATAGGGCATTTTGTTATTCTATTTATTAAACTAAAGTATAGAAGTTATAAATATATATATATATGATTATAAAGATGTATAGATATAATATTCAATAATGTTAAAGTCAAATTAAAAATACAAGATAAATATGGACTTAATAAATATTCAATAATTGTAAAGTCACACTTATCAACGTATAGATTCGATAAAGATGGATGTATAAAATATTTAATAATTGTAAAGTCACACTTATCAACGCAAGTATACGTATCACTCAAGTAATATAGGGCTCTAATAGAGTGTAAAGTCACACTTAATATGTTTGATTTAATAAAGATGTATATATATATAATATTCAATAATGTTAAAGTCAAATTTGTCAACACAATTATACATATCGCTCAAGTAATATAGGGCTCTAATGGAGTCCTAGATATCAATCCCACAGGGAGTAGTTTAGAATTATGGACTAAGACCTATACGTATCGCTCAAGTAATATAGGGCTCTAATGGAGTCCTAGATATCGATCCCACAGGGAAAAATAGAATACTATGGACTAAGATTTAATAAAAAGTAATACTTCAACTACAACGACGTTTAAATTGTTTATCTGTCACTAATAGGCAATTGAAATAAGTAGATAATTTGGATAGTAACTAATTATAGAAAATAACGTTTAATTGTGATATTTAATATATAAGAAAGCATCCTTCTCCTTGCCAAGAAATTATAGTGAATCGATAAAATGAATTAGTTCAAATTATATTGTGGAAAATATTAGCATACCTATTCTTTACCCTTTGGTCCAAGCATAAAGAACATTAACTAATACTATGCTTGGTTACTGATTCTGCGGCTAGGCCGATACCGGCTCTCACTTCGGAGCTCCCACGTTCCCCTCACCTGAGGCCTAACATCTACACATTAGCACCCAAACGATAGGACAGAATTGGGGATTTTAGTCTGTCACTCTAAAATCTCCAATTCTACGCCCATAGTAATATTTCCCTATTTACCCAACTTACATGGGCTTTGACCTCCCTGAATCTTGGATGTAATCTTCACTTTAGTTGTAAAACTCAACAAATTTTAACAATTCAATTGACCAGATTCATCTTCACTTTAGTTGTAAAACTCAACATATTTTAACAAATCAATTGGTCAGATTGAAAGAATTAAGATCAAAGTGAAAAGATCATCACAATTTCTTAAACATTTTCATGGCTTCACCAATTAACTTTAGTTGTAAAACTCAACATATTTTAACAAATCAATTGGCCAGATTGAAAGTAAATTAGTCTTGGATGTAATCTTTACTTCAGTTGTAAAACTCAACATATTTTAACAAATCAATTGGCCAAATTGAAAGTAAATTAAATTAGTTGTAAAACTCAACATATTTTAACAAATCAATTGGCTAGATTGAAAGTAAATTAAGAATAGTTGTAAAACTCAACATATTTTAACAAATCAATTGGCCAGATTGAAAGTAAATTAAGATGAAAGTGAAAATATCATCACAATTTCTTAAACATTTTCATGGCTTCACCAATTCAAATCACCAGTTCACAAACCTCGAGACAAGGAAAAAGACAGAGAAAACTACTCAGAAGTCATAGGGAAAGCACAACACAACTTGGAATTCATATATAAAATCAAAGCCATACAAACTATAACATGTAAATAACTTATCTCTAAATTTCTCCCCAAGAACACTCCTAAAAGTTCCTCTGAATCTTTTCCTTTCTTTACAGCACATAGAGTTCCTCTTCAAAGTAGCAAGGAGGAAGAAATCTCTCACTTTCCCTCCACTCTTAATATTTCTCGAAGAATTCCTCACAGTTATACGCCTAGCAAGCTTTCTACGCACTAATGGATCCTTTCTAACCTCCAGGACTCCAAAAGTCTCCTTATTTTTGGCTAAAATGTTCTCTTTAAAGATGTGGATGAGTTTTCCCAAGAGTTCCTTAGGCACCCCTAAAAAATCTAGCTTTATCCATTGTACATGTCACATAACCGTCGATCCCGCCGTCGGCGTCCTTGATGGCTCCGTCGGCGTCCTCGATGGCGCCGTCGGCGGCCTTCTGGAGAATTTTTCCTGTAGCCTCGGAAAAAGCTCGCCATCGGCGGCCTCGATGGCGCCATCGGCGCCCTAGTGCAATTCTCCACATTTTGGTCATTTTTTCTCCAAATTCGCTCCTTTTTGCATCTTTTTGCTCCATTGACCCTAATTCATCATTCCTACAGCAAAACATCAAAAATACCTTTCTTTAAAGTGCAATATCATTAAAAACAATCTAAAAGTGGTATGAAAATAAAAATACCTTTTTTTAAAGTGCAATATCATAAAAAACAGTATAAAAGATGTATGAAAATCTCAATATATTTTTCTTTGGTCAAAATCCCCCAAACTTAACTATTACTTGTCCTCAAGTAATTTTAGTTCTACTTAAAGTGCAATATCATTAAAACAGTATAAAATAGGTATGAAAATCTCAACATATTTTCCTTGGGTCAAAATCCCATCAAACTTAACTATTACTTGTCCTCAAGTAATTTTAGTACTATATAAAAGTTATGATCTACTACAGTAATATTTTAATTCAGAAACACTATGAGTTTGATTTAGATAAATATCATAGTGAGATTTTTAAAAAAAATTTAAGTAATTGAATTAACTCTGTATCCATCAGATTATTTAGTCATCAAGTTTTAAGAGTTCTAGTTTTTTATTTATTTCAAGAATGACTATAGATTGCTATATTAAGTCACTTAGAATATGCAAAAGATAAGAACTTCATGAGAACTCTATTAAGAAAGATCTATTTAAGTTTTCCCTTTAACGTGTCTACAGTGAAGCCAATTTTTGATTAGGCATATCCTCAAGCTTCTCCTCACTTTCATTTTTTTTTCATTTGGATTGTTTTAAATCCTATATATTTTTCTTTTCTTTTCAAAGGATTGTTTTCAATCCTTTCTTTTTCTTTTTTAAGTGAGGATTACTATATCTGGATAGCCCTTTAATGATTTTGAACTTCACTTTTCTTTCCCTAAATTTGAAACTCAAAGCATTTCTTACCTTATAAGTATTTCATAGCTTTTACATCATTGAGCCCCAATCTTTTCTTCGCAATTGAAATTCCAGATTCTTAATACTTTAAAATATAGTTCCTTTACTTTAAATAGTTAACTATAATCTTATTCTCTTATAATAAATA
>JXCR01148531.1:32180-45195 GCA_002079205.1 Phalaenopsis hybrid cultivar | reverse complement strand
ATTGAAAGTAAATTAAGATCGAAGTGAAAAGATCATCACAATTTCTTAAACATTTTCATGGCTTCACCAATTCAAATCACCATTTCACAAATCTCGAGACAAGGAGAAAGACAGAGAAAACTACTCAGAATTCATGGGGAAAGGNTATATAAAATCAAAGTCATACAAACTACAACAATAAATAAACTTATCTCTAATTTCTCCCTAAGAAAACTCCACAAAGTTCCTCTGAATTTCTTTATTTCTTTACAGCACACAGAATTCCTCTTCGAAGCAGCAAAGAGGAAGAAATCTCTCACTTTCCCTCCACTTTTACAATCTCTCGAAGAAATCATCATAATTTTTACACACTATTGGAACTTTTCTAACCTCCAGGAACTCTCTCTAGGACTTCTTCTTTTGNAAGGACAACACAACTTGAAATTCATATATAAAATCAAAGCCATACAAACTATAATAAGTAAATAACTTATCTTTTAATTTCTCCCCAAGAACACTCCTCGAAGTTCTTTTGAATCTCTTCCTTTCTTTATAGCACACAAAATTCCTCTTCGAACTAGCAAGGAGGAAGAAATCTCTCACTTTTCCTCAACTCTTACAATTTCCTGAAGAATTCCTCACAGTTATATGCTCTAGCAAGCTTTCTACGCACTAATGGATCCTTTCCAACCTCCAGGACTCCAAAAGTTTTGAAAAGTCTCCTCATTTTTGACCNAGTGGCAAGGAGGAAGAAATCTCTCACTTTCCCTCAACTCTTACAATCTCTCGAAGAATTTCTCACAATTTAGATTCTCTACACTTGTTTCACACTTCAATTTTGAGTCTCCCCCTCTCTAGTACCTCTAGAGTCCTCTCAATTTTCAGCCAAAATCTTCTTTTAAAGTTGTGGATGAGCTTTCCCAAGAGTTGCCTAAGCACCCTTTCAAAATTCGTCCTCATCAAATGCCTGATTGGACATAACCGCCGAGCTCGCTGTCGGCGGCCTCGAGGGCACCGTTGGCGGACCTTCTAAGTGAATTCATTCTGGAGCCTCGGGAAATTCTAACCTTCGGCGCCCTAGTTCAAATCTTCACATTTTGGTTCTTTTGGCTCCAAGTTCGTTTTTTTTTGCATCTTTTTGCTCCAATAACCATAATTCATCATTCATGCAACAAAACATAAAAAATACCTGTTTTTAAAGTGCAATATCATCAAAAACAATATAAAATAAGTATGAAAATCTCAACTTATTTTCCTTTAGTCAAAATCCCCCAAACTTAACTATTATTTTTCCTCGAGTATTTTAGTACTACATAAAATTTATGATCTATTGTAGTAAAGTTTTAATTCAAAAATACTATATATTTGATTTAGATAAATACCATAGTGAGATTTTCAGAAAAAACAAGTAATTGAATTAACTCTGTAGCCACAAGATTATATAGTCATCAAGTTTAAGAGTTCTAGTTTTCTTTTCAAATTAACTCTGTAGCTACCAGATTATCTAGTCATCAAGTTTAAGAGTTCTAGTTTTCTATTCATTTAAAGAATGAATATATATTACAATATTAAGTCACTTAGAATATCCAAAGTATAGGAATTTCATGGGAACACTACTAGTAAAAGATCTAATCCATAAATATAAGTTCAGGAATGTATTTATGTTTTCCCTTTAGGTAGGTCTAGTGAAGCCAATTTTTGATTAGGCATATCCTCAAGCTTCTCCTCACTTCCATAATTTTTTTTCTTTTTTTTCTCTTTTTCATTTGGATTGCTTTCAATCCTATATATTTTTCTTTTCTTTTCTGGGATTATTTTCAATACTTTCTTTTTCCTTTTTCAAATGAGGATTACTATATCTGGATAGCCTTTAATGATTTTGAACATCACCTTTAATTTCAGAGTCTTTTTCTGACATGAGCTCTTCTTAATGTGGTTAAAAATCGCTGATTTATATATATTGGTTCGTGATAAAGAACTGAACATAAAAAAAAAATAATAATAATAATTAGATTTGCCAAATAAGTTTTCTCAATTTTGAGAATTCCTTGTTTATACAACATAACCTAATTTGGTCAATATCTCTACAAAATCACACATTTTACGCAATTTTTGCGTTCCGCGACATCCTTATGAAATCACAAACTTCATATCNCCCTCCAAAATCCGGCCTTATCCATTGTACATGTCACATAACCGTCGATCCCGCCATCGGCGGCCTTCTGGAGAATTTGTCCTGTAGCCTCGGGCAAAGCTTGCCGTTGGCGGCCTCGATGGCGCCGTCGGCGCCCTAGTGCAATACTCCACATTTTTGTCCTTTTTGCTCCAAATTTGCTCCTTTTTGCATCTTTTTGCACCATATTTAGTCTGCGCCCTAGTTCAAATCTTCACATTTTGGTCTTTTTCGCTCCAAATTCACTCCTTTTTGCATCTTTTTGCTCCAATGAACCTAATTCATCATTCCTGCAACAAAACATAAAAAATACCTTTCTTTAAAGTGCAATATCATTTAAAAAAGTATAAGAGAGGTATGAAAATCTAAACATATTTTCCTTTGGTCATGCGGCAGGTCGACGCATGATGCACCGTTTGACAGAGAACAGGTGCAATATGCGTTAGAGATGACTTTTCATTTTGAGATGAATTTTGCATGAATTTTTAAAGGGACACTTTTTCTACACACCTATTGGAGTAATTCAATGCATCTAGACACTTTGAAAGGTTCTTTTATGAAGGGATATGTCTCTTGGATCAAATGACACATCTTTAGAATTTGGAAGAGTTAACTTTTGGAGGGGAATTTTGAATTTTTTTCAAAGGAGGCAGCCCAAAATAAAAGAAAGTACTTCATAGAGTTGAAGGAGAGACAAGAGAAAGTTGGCATGAGAGGCAAGAGGAGAGAAGAGGAAATTTTATTCTAGTGTTGTAAGAGGAGAGGGAAGGTGAGAGATTTCTTCTTCGTTACACTTCTAAGAGAGAATTGAGTGGGATTATAAGAGAGAATGGCTTGGAGAGAACTTCTATGGATTTGCTTGGTAAGGATTATGAGATAAGTTGTGTCTTTTATTTCTTTTATTTTGTAAACTTTTTTTTATATATGAAATCCGTGTTTTGTCGTATCCTTCTCATGAATTCTGAGTTATTTTCTTTATCCTTAATCCTAATTTGAGATATGATTTTGTGAAAAATTGATTTTATTTTCTACAATTTTAAATGTCCATAATTTGTGATGATTTGAACTCTGATCTTCATTTACCTTTTGATCTGACAAATTGAAATGATAAAACTTGTTGAGAGACATATGTTCTAAAAAGGGATATGATTTTTACAACATAGGGATAATCACATTTGATCTCATGGGAGAGTATGTCATCCATGGGATTAGGTGCAAATAAATAAGGAAATCTACTTTGTTGGATGCAGAATTTGAGATTTTAAGGTGACAAATTAAAATCCCCAACTTGGTCCTGTTGATTAGAAACTGATGCGAGATTATTAGCCATCAGGTGAAGAAGTAGTGGGAGCTCTAGAGTGGAAGCTAGTTTCTTCCCAGCCTAACCATGGAATTAGGGACCAAACTTTGGATTAGTCAATGTTATTTATAACATTCGAAAGAGGGTAAAGAATAGGATTGCTCCTATTTGGCACAAAACAGTTTTTACATATAATTTCAAATGATTGCAATTTCTTCACAATCCACATACTCATTGTAAAAGGAAGGATGCTTTCTTAAATTTGAACTTTCCGTCAAAACAAAAACTTTTTTTATTTTTCGTAAGCTTACTTTTGAAAGTTAGTTCTTAGTTTGTTAACTTTGATTTTCAACTGCATTTTAAATAACATTTTCCTTAGTAGTTAATATTCGAACTTCACACTGTACTTTTATTTTTGTATTTTTAAATTATAAATTAATTTGAAAAACTTACTGAAAGGATTTTCCAACTTCCTTGTGGGATTGATGTCTAGCACTCCATTAGAGCTTTTTATTAGTTGAGAGATACGTATACTTACGTTGATTTTAAAGGGGATTTGGCTGTTTAAAAAGAGTTTTAAAAGATAAACTATTTTCATAAATGGTATTTTTGTTGGGATTATATTATATTTTTATTCTATATCTATCGTGCATAATTTCATAATATTGAAAAATATTTGCAAAATTTATATACTAAATCTACCCGCCATTAGTCGTTAAAGTTCTTTGTTATAGCTCTTTGATATGTTGCTCCGACATTCTTCAACCCGAATGACATTACTGTGTAGCAAAAGATCTAATTATTGTCCTAAAAGCTGTAAATGTTGCATCATCTGGAGCCATCTTAATTTGATTATAACCTAACGATCCATCCATGAAGGAGAAAATCTCATGTTTCAATGTGATGCCCATCATTTATTCTGGTATCGGTAAAGGAAACTCATCTTTTGGACATTCCTTATTTAAATCTTTGAAGTCGACACATACACAGATTTGTCCATTTTTCTTCTTAATTGGTACAATATTGGCTAATCATATGAGGTATTGCTCTTCTCTTACAGAGTTAGCATCTATTAATTTATTTACCTCGGTAATACTTATTACTTTATCTCGAGGCACATTCTTCTAGGAGCTTGTTTTAAAGGGGTCATATGTTTGTCCACTCTGAGATTGTGAACTGCAACTTCTCCTGATTGCCCTAACATTTCATCATAACTCCAGGCGAAGAAATATTTAAATTTTGACATTAATTCTATCAATTTGGTGGATTCTTCCTTATTGAGTAAAGAAATTATAAAGGTGGGTCGAGGCTGCTCCTCAGTCCCGAGATTGATTTCTTTATATTCATCCAATTTTGACTTAATTTCTTCTTCAAATTTTGGTAAGGCATTGCCTATTAACTGATCTTGAGATTCATCCTCTACATCAAAACAATTTCCTTTCAATCCACTAGTAACAACCATGTAAAATTCCTTGTCATCGACTGGTCTTACAGTACCAAATCCGAGGCTTTAGATTTAAGAGTTTGACTTATAACATTCCATAATTTCTTAAGAAGTTGTAGCTTATGCTTTGACAATTTTTTTGACACATATTTCTTTTGAATTAATTTTTGTACATAAGAAAAAAGTAACCAAAAGGCAATTCTATTAATTCATTAGAATCCTCTTCTAAATGTACATGATTTTCAAAACTAGTAGAAGGGGAAGCATAGTAAAACTTGATCGGCTTTGAACCAATGCTACATACTTCCTTGACCTTGAAACTCTCAACCTTTTGAGGGTAGATTGGAGTAAGGGTCATGTCATTCACATAGTGGTTGATCCGATCATACATTGACTCAGATTCATCTTTTTCCACATCTTCCAAGGAAATTTTATGCAGTGGTTTCTTCTATTATATCATCATCATTTCTTCCTCAGGGATTTCTTCATCAGAACTTTCTTTCATGTTGATGTTGATGGTTGACCTAGTCCATTCAACAATAGTGTTGGTTCTTCCTTGTCCACGTCCCCGGCCTCAATCTCGGGTGTATGGGCTGAAAGAACCCGTACTAGCTCATTGTGAAGAAATTGTAGTAGATCTTTGAAGTGGCATTAAATGGACTCTTCTTTGTGGTTCTTCTAAATCATATACTTCGTTTGCCACATTTCATGGGAAAAGACATTTCTCTTTAGAGGCGCGTAAAAGGCAGCGTCTTCATGGATACCTACTTCATGAACTGAAAATGGCTGTAGATCTCTCTTGATACAATGCTCTTGTCCTTCTTTGAAATACTTAATACATTGGTGTAGAGATGATGGAACAATATTATGCTCGTAAATCCATGGCCATCTCAGTAAAGCATTGAAAGAGGTCTCTGTATTGGTGATGTGAAATTTTTTAGTTGTTACTAGTTCTCCAACTTTCATTAATAGTGTAATCGATCCAAGGGCACTTTCTCTCTTCTGGTTAAACCCTTTAAACATCATTTTATCGATTGTAAGCTCTTGAGCTTCAATATCTAAATATGCCAATGTTTGTATACTCATTAAGTTAAGCGATGCTTTTAGGTCTACCAAAACTCTGGACAATACAAATCTACTGATATTAATAGAGATGTAGTGCAGTTAGTTGTGGTCAGTGGTACCGAGAAACAAGTCCTCATCTGTGAAGGTTAGCCTAGGCTCTTCTTTCAACGAGCAAACTTCATTCAAGGATGTGCTGGCCAACTGAGCTAAGCAAGATTGTAACCAGAGACTCTTTCATCTACTTTGATAGGATCATAGCATCGTAAATTCTTAATTTGGTCAGGAACCTACTAAGATGATGAGCTAGCATGTTATAATCCACTTTATATAATTCTTCAATATTTACTTGATTATGTGGTTCTTTTACTGGCAGAGGTGGAGGTAGCTTTTCTTGAATGACTATTTGTTTTCCTTTACCCACTGGAACTATTCTTGGAGGTAACACTTTCCCGCTGCTTAGATTTATTTCTGTAATTTCTTCTTCCTGTGATGCTGTAGGAAAAATTTTTGGTGTCTCTTCTTCTTCATTCAAGAGATCCAATTTATTAGCAAGTGGTCCATCGTGGTACTCAAGGACTGGCATGTCACTCCCGGTGCAATTGTAACTGGCGTTGTCAATATTTCCACTATTCTCGTTAATGGGTTCATCGGACTTAAGTATAGTTTGAGGATCAGTTTGGGAATCAAGATCAAAATTAGATTGAGCAAAGTCAGTTAAGTTATCAGTAGAAATAATTAAAATATAATCAAAATCATTATCATTATATTCATAATACCCTGGTAGGGCATAACGATAATCATACATGGTGAGAGGTTCGAGGATTTTCTTCCTCAAATCTGAGACAACCAATTCAACCTAGGCAGCCCCTATCCTACCCCCACACTATTGATCTTTATGACATCATTCTTTTCATTCTCTTCTGGTTGTGATGATTTCTCTGGTGAACTTTTCATCTTGGGTTGAGCAGGCCGTAGACTCTGAACAACTGCCTACGCTGAAGCTGTCTAAATTTAATCTAGTATCTTCTTGGATACTTGCTCCAAATTGTACTCCATCCATCTTTTTTTGAATACAGATCTATCAAAGTGATTGGCTAGGTCAAAATCATATTTATAGAAACTTTTTATGTTCTTTCAAATATTCCTTTAGAATTGCTATATTTCCTTCTTTAAAATACCTCTTGAGTCAGTCCTTAAAAATGAAACAACACTCTATTGTATGTCCCAACATCCTATGGTAAGGGCAGAAATTGGGATACTCCTTGTCAACTTCTTCCGGCCTCTTTGGTTCTGGTAATCTGAACTCAGGCTTCTTCATTAAATCTTTTACATCTTTCGCATAGCCTCATCTTTGAAAGAATATATCCTCCTTTTTCTTTCTAAAAGGGTCAGACCCACTCTACCTTCTACTTGATACGGTCCTCCCTGATGTGAATGTTGGCTAGACTGACCATATTATTGTGTTTGTTACCGATCATGCTGTGACGATTGCTGGGAATTTTGGTGGGAATGCTTTGCCTGTATTTTTATCGGATGCTTTCCCTTATCAACTGTTGTTCCAGAATTCTTTTCAAATATTATGGTCATTCTACACTTATCTGATTTCTCTTGTGAATTCA
Organism: Phalaenopsis hybrid cultivar; assembly: GCA_002079205.1. Taxonomy (NCBI): domain Eukaryota; kingdom Viridiplantae; phylum Streptophyta; class Magnoliopsida; order Asparagales; family Orchidaceae; genus Phalaenopsis; species Phalaenopsis hybrid cultivar. The sequence continues at coordinate 37,615 of JXCR01148531.1, read as the reverse complement.
TGTGTTTAAGTTCATCTTGTAGGCTGCTGGCTTTGCATAACTGCTTCATGAAGGACTTTATGGTGAGTCTCTTAAGCATGAAAGCTTCTGGCCCAAGGAAGCTTTTGAGTAGAATCTCAATCACATTCTGTTCCTGTAGTTGAGGTTCACATTTCATGCTAAAGTTTCTCCACCTCAAGATGTAATCCACCAAAGTCTCGTTATGTTTTTGCCTCTCTACTATGAGATCTCCAATAGAAACTTGATGCTGAACTCCGACAAATCTTTTCATGAAAAACTATTCTAACTCAACAATTGCCTTGACTGATCCATTGGGTAGCTCATCGTACCAATCAAATGCAATCCCTGATAGGCTGCAGATAAACAGTTGGAAGAGCAAAGCTTCATTACCTACGGTGTTGCCACAACTAGCTCGAAAATGTATTATATGCTGCCTGGGATTTTTGGTCCCATCAAATGGCTAAAAGTTTGGTGAAACAAACCCTTTTGGTAGGGTACGACATCAAACTCCTCCGGGTAAAGTCTACCCCTTGAAATCAATGCACCACCCTTAGATTGGGCTAAGGCCTCCCGAAATTATTGTCCGACCAATTCTTTAATATCTTTCTCTGGTATAGTAATTGGTGAGGAATCCTTCTTTTTCTACTCATCTCAGTTGGCAGAGGTAACTTCTCTCCTTTCATCAGTAATATGAACTATTTCCATCTGGTTGACTCTTGGAGAAGTTACGTGCTATCACTGTAACTGTTTATTAACTATAGATATGGCGGCCATGGTGGTGGCCATCTTATCCATTCTCTTTTTCATATGGATGATTTGTTCATCTCTTAAGAAAATAACCCTGCACAAATCATCTGTGGCATTCTCTTCAATAAGACGTTGGGCATGACACACAAATGTAATAGCTCTAATCTCCATTACATATCCATGAAATCCTCATCGAGATAATCGTTAAAATAAAAATCTTCATCATCATCAATGGTTACTCGATACTCTCTAGCTAACTCAAAAATTTCATCCCTGAGCTTTTCAACTTTCTCTTCAATAATTGCTTCCTGGATCATTTTGAGATTTGGAGGATTTTCTTGAACATCTTCTCTTTGTTCAACAAACTTGATAGTAATAGCAGCAACCATGTCTGATACTTCATACCCTTGCTTCATTCCACATTCTTACCTTATAGGCTCATTGAATTGTATTGGTACAACAACCTTGGGTATCCATACCTTCTTCTTTGGCGGTAATGTCTTGAGATGGGGTGTCTCAACAGAGGCATTAGTATGCTGAAGAGAGGCATTCTCCCCACAGTGAAGACCAAACACAGTATCAGGTGACTTCTTTATCTTCACCCTCTTTGGGGCTCTTCTACAAGAAACAACTAACAATATCCTTGCACCCAGATGTGACTTAGCCGGTTGATGTCCTGCAGACCTTGGAGCAGTAGTAGTAGTAAAATCTGTGGTAGTAATGGTAGTATCAATTGGACTGCCCAAACAGAATCTGACGGGCTGACAAAACTTTAGTTGACTTCTGGGACTAACGGGCAGACCTGACATCCCCCAAAATTTCTTTCTTCATTTGTGGGGACACTGCACATCCCACTCATTTAAGTAGCTCAACGACTGAACATCCTTCTTTAGTGGCCAATCTCTAGAACACTGTATGGACTTTAATGATAGGAGCAGGCTTCTCCCTCTCCTCACTACGACCATGGAACGATGGTAAGGTAGCAACGATCTTTTGAATACTTTCAGATCTATTAGTATTCATTAATGGGTGGAACCTACTCCCTTGTAGGAGTGGAGAAGCTTCAATTAATCCAATTTCCTCCTCGTGAGGAAACTCTTCAACAAATATCTTTTCTAGAATTTATGCTTTAGCGGCTTTTTGAGCCCTTCGGCTGTGGTTTCTTCTTGGAGTTAGAGTTAATGGCGCCAACTTTGAACTTGAGCCAATTTCAAATATTTGCGGTGGGATGGTAAATCCTTCAGTTTTATCTTCCACAATCATAACCTCTTGTCCTTTAACTAAAAAGAGGATGACAAACTTAACAGGTGCTGAGGCAGTAGCGGTTTTTACCTTCTTATAAGAAGTGAAATCCTGGGGACAGTTCAGGTTAAATTCAACGGAAGGCTCCTGAACTTCTAGAGCAGCAAATTTCATTATGAGTGGGGCTTTTCTGAGAATGACTTCAAGTTCACCTAAGCTAGTTCCAAACTTGATGGTGAGAGCGACTGCGGGCATTGCAGGTAGTTGACAAGTTGCAGAAAAAGTGACCGTCAGAACGCCATTGTAGTAGCTTCAAAAAGAAAGTTCTAGGATTAGTTATTTGGCTAACACCTTGTAATTCTAGTGCCAACACAAAAAATTAATAAAGGCCGATCTATAGACTGGTAGTCTTTATTGAATTTTTGATTTGTGAAGATTTTAAAATTTAGTAAAAATAGTTTGAAAATAGAAGGATTTGTTTACTTAAAAAAAGTTAACGAGCAAGCGCAACACGACACAATTCAATCTAATTTGCAAAGTAGCAAACCAAACTCGAAAGGGAAAGTGAATTATATGTGGAACCGACTTCACAACGCACAATGCCCACGCGGAACTACTCCACTAACACACCTATTGAGGGTCTGACACCACACAAAAAATAGAAATCCTAATGAACTCTTGAACCTCTCTATTCAAAGGTGATTGAACAGATGATGTGGGTGGATTTAGTGTGTTAATTTTGTAATTATTTTTCAATATTACAAAATACACACGACAGATATAATAATAAATATGCAAAGTAATTCCAACAAAAGTAACTTTAATAAAAATAGTTTTTCTTTAAAACTCTCTTGAACTACCAAATCCACATTTAAAATAAAGCAAATATATGTATCGCTCAAGTCATAAAGGGTTCTAATGGAGTCCTAGATATTGATCCCACAAGGAAGTTGGAAATGCCTGTATATAGTTCTTAATATTATAATTATAATTTAAACTAAAGAAAAGGTAAAGTGCGAAGTTTGAATATTAACTACTAGTGAATGATATTTAAAATGCAGATAAAATACAAAGTTAACTAAACCAGAAACTAAACTTTTGAAAGTAAAATTATAAAAGCTAAATGAAATTTTTGTTGACGGAAAGTTTAAATTTCTTGATGTAAGCCAAACAATTTAACACTACCTTACTAGTGTCTACCTCCATATTCTCATCTTTAATATGATTTTTGACAACCCATATGAACGAAACAATGGTAAGAGGGAAGTTAAATTCAGCTTATTCCATTCTGTCATGCTCACTTCAAGGGTCCTCTAACCTAAATTTATTGTGTTGACATGAAATTTGGGTTGCAGTGAACTCCAAAACTTTCTGGAAAAACTACAGTTGAAGAACAAGTGGTTTAGAGATTCCATATCATTCCTGCATAGTAGACACATAGAAGGGTATCTCAGTCCATTTAATTTCAATATGTCATCCGTAGGTATCAAATTATTCACAACTCTCCAAGCAAAAAAGGACATGGATGGGGATAAGTATTTGCTCTACAACAAATCACTTCCAGGCGTAGCATCTCACTGGTAAAGCTTTTTATAAATGGCTTTGGCTATGCTTTGATTTGAATTGGAGATGATGGCCACCTTATCCTTTTTTGACCTATCAAATTGTACTGTGGTAACTAAAACCATAGAGTTTTCCTCCAGGTAGTTCTGCAGAATATCTACAGACCAAGACTGTTCATTCCAGCAATCCTTAACTAGAAAGTTACATTCTTGACTTTCCACTAGGGGTTCTTTGAACTCATGAGTTTATCCAGCCAAAAGCTGATGTTGCCTTGTCCCAGCTCCCAAATGTATAGTTTTTCTGCTTTGTCTTTAACTTTGAGCATTTGCCCCCAGATTCTAGATTCCCGCAGCTTTCTAGCCACAATGTTTGGATGATCATTTCTACAGTACTTGGCATGCATGAATTCAGCCCAATGGCTATTCTTTTGTCTAAATTTTATCCACAGTCTACTGATGCTTATTTTTTGTAACTGTTGGAAGCCATTGAATACAAGTCCACCAGCATAGAGGGGTTTAGCTACCTTCTGCCAAGTAGCCCACATCATTTGTTTTCTTTTATCTTGTCCACAGGAATCTGTTAAAAGTTCTCTCAAAAAATAGTTGTGTGCTTCTCTTCATTATTGCAACTTGAAGGATGTACATTGGGAAAGTGGTAAGGATGCTTTTAAGAAGTGTAAATCTGACCCCATTAGACAAGAAAGAACTTTCTCAGCTTTAAAGTGTAGAATTTGTCTTGTCCACAAACTCATCAAACCACACTTGTTTGGTTCTCACCCGGGCAAGGTACACACCCAAATATTTAAAGGGGCATTCCATGGATGTTAAGCAGTGAGGTCCATGGTCCAGTGTCTGTAGGCTGTGAGAATTTTTTTGCTGAACAAAATATGACTTTTCTTTTTGTTGACCAATAGTCCAGAAGTTTGTTGAAATTTCTTGAGGCATTCATTTAGATGTTTGATGGCAGCCTTGTTTGCTCTAGAGAGGATATCATCAGCATAAATGAGATGGCTAATGTCTCTTTTTGCTTTGTTATGGTATATATATTGGCTCGTTCTGTTTTCTGGTTTATCAACCAACATAGATGGGTAATCAACCACCAAGATAAATATGACTGGTGATAGCAGATCTCCTTGCTTTAGTCCTCTTGTTGCCTTGAAAAACCCATGAGATTTCCCATTGATAAGGACAAAATTTGCTTTTCCCTCTAACCATCTTTAATAATCCTACAGAAATTAAGTGTGAATCCTTTAGCCCTCAGAATTTTCATAATGAATTCCCAATTTACGATATCATATGCCTTTTTTAGGTCCAAGTTGTAAATCATGTCTCCCTTGCAAAATTTTTCTAGATTTAATAGAAGCTCATGTGCAAGAAAAACAATATCACTAATGTTTCTCCCCTTCTCAAAGGCAGCTTGTTTTTGGCTGACAATGAATTGGAGCACTGGTTGGATCCTACTCCCCAAGATTTTGCTAATAATCTTGCTGATAACATTAGTTAAACATATAGTTTTGTACTGATTCCATTTATCTTTATTAAAGGATTTGGGTAGGAAAGTTATTGCAGCAGCACTGAAATATTGAGGTAGTGTGTTTCCTTTGAAGAAGTGCTGAATTGCCTTAATAACATCCTCTTTAATAACCTCTCAAGCTTTCTTGTAAAATTCAGTAGTAAATCCATCAGGGCTAGCAACTTTGGCACTATCAATTGTTTGTAAGGTCTGTGTGATTTCCTCCTCCTCTGGGATTTCAGCTAGATTCAAGGTTGGCAGAGTGTTCTTTATCAGAATTTACTGTGACTATATATATATATATATATATATATATATATATATATATATATATATATATATATATATATATATATATATATATATATATA
>JXCR01148531.1:0-28378 GCA_002079205.1 Phalaenopsis hybrid cultivar | reverse complement strand
TATATATATATATATTGATTGGAAGAGCAACTCGTAGCTCCTTACGCGTTAATGATAATAGAGATAGTATAATTTTGGGAGGGAAGGAGGATCCCTGCTAAAAAGCAAAAAGATACATTGAAACCTTAGCGTTCCTCTATCCACATACAACACCACACAAAAAAGGATGTAAAACAAGCCATCACTTCCAAAATTACATGTAACCCAAAAAGATATGTCAATCAAAAAGTTGTATTCCAAAAATGAACTAGTAGGGAAAGTGCAAAACGAAACTATGCAATCCGTAAGTCCAATTATCTTGAAACTACACAATCTTCCAATCTAAGTGGAAATTTTTGACAGAGTAACAGTCCTGGAGGAGAAACAAAAATGTAATATGCCGTCGTATAAGAACCAGCAGCCTAAACCTCCAACAACCATTGCAAAATAAAGTACCATTCATCCTCCTTTTAAAGAAAAGGAAAGCATCATCAAAACATCTAGTTTTCTCAAATAAGCATTAGAAGCTATAAGGCTCTAAACCAGGAAAGTATGCAAATAACAAGGGTCATGGGCCTCCAAGATATTCATGAAATATTGCCACCAAAAAGGGAGCCATGCGCCTCCTAATAAAACCTCTTTTCTTGCCTCCAACCAAAACTTATATAAGTGCTTGATGTACACCACCCATCAAAAAGGAAAGATCCAAATGAGAATGGGATAACACAAGCCATCAAAACCCTGTTGAACAGTAACCTCAAACATGTAAATAGGAGACATCAATAATATCACCATGAATCAAATTAGAGAAGGAGGGAGGGGGGTCTTGCCCAATATAAATGCCATTGTACCCATGTTTAGCCAGCCAATCTGCAGGCCTATTTCCTTACTGATTAACAAAATTATATTGAATAGAGATATTAGAGCTAGCCACCAAACAACCTATTTGATTAATCAAAATCATCATATTCCAAAGAGGCTTTACCTTGCCCGCTAAAGTGAAAAAGAACTTGAGAATCAGTTTCAATAATGAGATTAGAGAAGCCATGAGAAATGACAGTATTTAGAGCACTCAAAACAGACCTAGTTTCAGCTTCTAAATAAGAACATGCAAAGCAAGGTGAAGCAAAGAAAACCAGACACTGACCACTAGCATCCCGAAATAAACCTCCAATTGCAGACTTCTCACCATTAAAACTACCATCAATATTACCCTTAATCCACCCAGGGGAAGGAGGAGACAACTTAATTAAGGTTGGTCTATGAACATTGCACTCCTGAGAATTAATACCTCCCAGCGCTTTAGAGGCTTTAAGGAAGTTGGCAACAATAAGAGCAACCAGATTATGGGGGGTATGAGGTGAGTTCTCATACATGTGACTATTTCATCCGACCCAAATAAACCATAGAAAAATCATAGGGAAATAATGAAGCTTCTTGTGATAGTAACCAGAGTTCTTCCAACTTTCTAGGATATTCTTAATGTGGAATCTAATTGGCCACCTTAAACAAAAATATGAACCAATATAATGCCAAACAATGGAAGCAAAATTACATTCATAAAATAAATGATTAGGAGATTCAACTTCTTGCTTACAAACATAACAAATTGAGGCCAACATTAAACCCTTCATTTTAAGGATGTCATCAAGAGGTAGCAGATTATGAAACAATCTCCAAATAAAGAAAGAGATAGAAGGGGAGATGAATTGGTGCCAAGTATATTTACTCCAATACCACTGAGGATGCTTGTAGAGTTGAGTGTATAACGTTTTATTGATAGAGACATTAGAAAGTAGCTTCCACATAGGAACATCTCTAGAGGCAGTATTAATAGGGATGTTAGCAATGGAAGTAGCTTCTTCACCAACAAGAGTCCACAACTTAGCGATATTCCAATCTTTGTTAATCCAGCAATCCCTAACTATAAAATCTTCATCACAATGGAATGAGGTATACTTGACAGTTGGGAAGCACTCCAGTGATCATTCCAGAAAGAGACATATCCTTCCCCAATATCCCAAAAAATAAAGTGGGAAGCCACCTCTCGAGCAAGAATGATAGCTTTCCAAATTTTGGAATCACATACATGCCAGGAAGCAACAGAAGGGTGAACATGAGTGCAATACTTGTGTAAAAGAAATTGCGACTAATAGTGAACATGAGTGCAATACTTGTATATATATATATATATATATATATATTAAATCAAACATCTCTTTTCCCAATGAAAAGGAGACTAGCAGTGGATCACTGCTACGTAGCTCCTATCCAAATCATCAATGAGTATTTGGGCTAATAAAATGTTATTTGAAATTCTCTCCCCTTCTAAATTCTTACAGATTTGCATAGATAAATGATGGAAGGTGAGGTTGGAATCAAAGAACAATTATTTTACTTATTGCATTAGATATCATGGAGGTTAGATGGTTAAGCTAGATTGATATCAGTTGGCCTTTTCATGATCTTTTGGAACTAAAATGATACTGACAACAGTGAAGTATAAACCCTGATCATCATCTCTAAAATAACTTTAGATTGCCCAAAGCATTCATTCCGAATGATTTTCCAACATTTCAAATAGAAACTAGATGTAATACCATCAGGCTCTACTGATTTCTTACAATTTATGTTTTTAAATTCACCTAAGTTCTCCTTGTAATTAGGAATGGTAGAAAGGCTAAGGTTTCAGATATATTTCCTATCCTCCCTCAAGAGAACATAGTCAATTGTAGTACCCTAGGGCAAGTTTTCTGAATAAGAGGAAGAAGAAAGAGCTTAGGCATCACTAATGATGTGGGTTTGGTTTAATAAGCAAAATTTTTGAGTTTTATCCAGTTCAGTTGCACTGGTGCTTAGGCTCTGAAACTCCTGCCTAGGCACCAGGCTTTGGAGATGATCTGGCGCGTAGGTGCCAGGTCTGGCATTTAGGCGCGAGTATCAATTTTTTTCTTTTCTTGGATTTACGTGTAACATAACAAGATAAAGGTCTTTAAACCAAAATTTCACATATATTTTGATATCACACATCATGTTTATGATCTCCCAAACATCTTCTATCTTCCAATTATAATCCTTAATTTGAGCTTAATTCTCCATTGTAACAAATATTTTTCACAACACACATATATTCATTAATATTCACCAAGTGATAGTAAAATAAAAATTAAAATACTTTAGAACACTAGAAATTAAGCACACATAACAACACAATAACATAATCAACTACAAGACTAACTAGCACATAAAACTTCCATTGCTAAAGTCAACACAACATAAACACTTAAACACTAGAAGCCTTCCAATGATCGGCCTTTGTTGACCTCATTCTCGTTACCCTTTTCACATGCCAAATAGTTGCAATTAAATGTGCGGAAGCAAGGAGCACGAGGAAGATCCATGGCCATTTTTTTGTTAACCAAATAGATCTTGCAATACATAGTTACCTGATAATCTTGATGGCACGCTAATTGATAATCTTGATGCAATAGATTGATCTTGATTGATTTCGAGTTTCATTAGCCACTCTAAATGCTCATATTGATGATATATGTTATGCAACTTGTTGTGCAAAATCGATAACTTCTCTTCAGTCTTCCCCAATTTGCTTGTCATCCTTTCCGAACTCAGCGCTAAAATCCCATTGAAATAATTTTGGGCATCAATATGCACAAACTTATCTCCAATGGCCATACAATTATTTCTACTCTCCATTAAAGCAAGTGAATGGAAGCAAGGTCTCAAACTCCCTCTATATTGCTTCTCTTAGGTCTAATTATAGAAGGTCTAAAGATTTGGGATTGAAGTTAAAGCATTTTAAAAGAAATGAAATGGAGAAAACTACTTGGGGGTAGTTTTCCCCCAATCCATAAACTATGGTGCCTAGGAGTCAGCTTCACAAGACTTTGGTTCTTAGGCACAAATTCTGGCACCAAGGCGCCAGTGTCACCAATTCGTCTAGGGCAAAATTTCTTCAAATTCCATTCATTTTTAATACCTTAAATAGTGTTTGAAAATGCTAGTATAACATATTTTGTTCACGATACTACATCAAAATAAACATGAACCAAATAACACAAATAGATTATGGATTTATGGATTTCCTAAAAAAAATGCTTGGTTTAGCATCGTCAGCTTGATTATCCAATGTTTTAGTCAAACTGACCCAGCATCAACGTTTCTGTATAATATTGCTTGTTTTCTCCAATGTAAGGTTTCAAACTAAGTTCATTTACTTTAATTATACGTTCATTTTTTAGATCTTTGATATCCACAACCTCATAAGAATAAACTTTTATAACAATAAATTGCCCCATCTAGCTAGACTTAAGTATTCAAGGAAATAATTTCAATTGATTATTGAATAATAAAACTTCTTGTCCAAGCTAAAATTTTTTTCTTAAAATCTTTCGATCATGCCAAATTTTCACCTTTTATTTATAAATCAAGCATTTTCATAAGATTCATTCCTAATTTCCACTAGCTCATTTAATTGCAATAATTATTTTTTTCGAGCATCCTTCAAACTATAAATAAATTCTTTTATCATTTAGTAAGCTTTATGCTCTAACTCAATTGGTAAACGACAAGTTTTTCCAAATATAAGCCTATAAGGAGACATTCTTATAAAAGTTTTATAAACATTCCTTTAAGTCCATAATGCAGAATCAAGTTTATCAAAACAATCAGTTCTATTAGGATTTATAGTTTTCTCCAAAATTGTCTTAATTCACGATTTGATACTTCTGCTAATCCACTGGTTTAAGGTTGATAAGTTGTTGTTATCCTATGTTTAATTCCATATTTTTTAAGTAATGTGTCAATTTTAAAATATTTAAAGTGATTTCTTCCATCGGTAATGATCACTTTTGTCATTCCAAATGCTAGTAAAACTATTTTTGTTTAAAAATTTTGCTAGACTTAGAGCATCACAATTAGACAAAACTATCGTTTCAATGCATTTAGACACATAGTCCATAGCTAATAAGATATAAATCTTTCCTGAAGATGGTATAAATGATCCTAAAGAATCTGAACCTCAGGCAACAAAAATTTCAACTTCTAAAGTAAAATTTAGGGGCATTTCATCTCTTATAGAAATATTTCCTACTATCCGACATCAATCACATATTTTCACAAAATTATTAACATCCTTAAACAACGTGGGCGAATAAAATCCAGAGTGTAAAATTTTAAATGAATTCCTATTTATTCCAAATTGTCCCCCAAATTTAGATTCATGAATTTTTTGTATTTTTTCAAGGGCTTCATTATTTGGTACACATATTTGAATGACTAAATCTTGACATCTTTTATAAAAATAAGGGTCGTCCAAAAAGTAAAACTTTGCATCATACATAAATTTATTTTTCTAGTGCCTTGTTAGTCCATATGGTAGAATATTTCCATCTAAGTAGTTAACTATATTTACATACTACGAGATATGCCACCCAATAATAACATAAAGTGGTTCAAGAGGAAAATTTTCATTTATGTTATCCTCATTGCTCTTTTCATTTTCATGTTCAAGTCTTGACAAATGATCAATAATTTGATTATCAACACCATTCTTGTCAACTATCTCAAAATCAAATTAATTCTTTTCATTTATGACTACAGTCACTCCTCTTTTCTTAGGAACATAATGAATAAGACTAGCCCATGCACTATCAGATATAGGATAAATAACTCCAGCACCTAACAAATTTAAATTTTCTTTCTTTACCATTTCCTTTATTATTGGATTTAATCTTTTTTTATGATCAACCCTAGGTTTATCGTTAACTTCCATTAAAATTGTGCATACATATTGAAGGACTGATTCCTTGAATATTGGTGTTGACGTCACTTTTGGTTGAGGTTTATTTTTCCCTCTTTAGTTGCCTAAGGTATAGCCATAGGACTTTCCTATTGAATATTCTTAAAAAACTAGAAAAGGATCTGCCACCATTAGAAATTCTAAACTCCTCCTTGCTCAACTTGAAGTTTGACATATTGGTCCTAACCTCTATCACTTAGTAGGTGGGGTCAGTATGACGGAGCTCAAGATGAGCCCCCATAAAAGTTTCTGACCTTACGGTTAGCCCTGGGTGTTGGTTTGGAGCTAGTTCACTCATCTACACTCACTCTCACCCATAATCACTCACAACCATAAACCCAAATTGTTGACTTTGATCCCTTGATTCTTTTGAGATACTCATGTAGATGGTCCCCAAAACCCACTAGCCCTAGGCTAGGGTTTAGCTAAGACCAATACATAGAGAACCCAAATGGGGATTCCATTGGTCCATGGTTCACATGTGGTGGTTGGCTTCATAATTCTACAAAAAATACCCAACATGGCCTTCTACCCCTAAGTCCACTAAAATTACCTAAATACCCTTGAAACCTTAAATTTAACGAAAATTCCAAAATTCACTAAAAAATCCCCAAATTTGTTCAAAAATCATTTCAATCCATTTCAAAATACCCAAAGTACCCAAAATCAACCGAAAGTACCCAAATTACCAAAATAACCTAAAATTGCCAAAATTACAAAACTACCCTTGGCACCCCAAACTCTCCCAAAACCTCCAAACTCACTTCAAATGTCTCCAAAACAAATTTAAACCCTTCAATTGAACCTAATTTGGCCAATTTGACCATTTTGACCAAAATCCCCTAAATTAGCTTTAAAGTCCCAATTTCCCCAAATTTACCTTAAATGTCCATCAATTTGGTCCCAATTTCCCTCAATTTCAATCATAAACTCAAATTCACCTTTGATATGACCAATCTAAATCAAATCCAAGCATAATTGGCCCATTCTTTGAGCTCAATCTTGATCTAAGTTAAACCCCCAATTTTGGCGTTCTATGTTAATCTCACCAAATTGAACCAAATATCCTACTTAATTTTCCCCAATTTGGATCCTAAATCTCTTGTAACACTCATAAACACCAAAATTGACTATAATTTGGCCTTGGTGAAGCCTCAATTTCATTTAATTTCAGCCAAACTCCAAAAATCCCCAAATTTGCCCCAAATTGGTTGTCTCCAGATTCCATCAAATTGAATTCCTTAACCACAAAATTGGCACCCAATTGATGTTGACAAGTCTTCATGACATTCCTATTGAACATTTTCAATAATCAATTTGAACCTCACCTAACCTTAGCCCAACCTAGACCCAAGTCTAGTCTAACATGCCAAAATTGACCAAAATTCCAAGGTCCTTCAAGTTAAGCTTCCAATTGGACTCAAAATCATTTCAATAATTAATCAAAAATCTTCATGACCATCATCCATATATTTTTGATCAATCAATTGGGCTCAAATTCATGGCTAGCCTAACAAAAACCAAAATCTTACCCATTTGGATCCAAATTGGACCCATGCACCAAAATAGATTTAGCCATTTTAAGGCCACCAAATTGATGACTCCACAGCCACTAAGTACACTTTATTGACCAGGCTAAACCCACTTGGACCAACCATGGTGAGATATGGACCAATGGATCCTTAAATTAAAGGATTTATGCCCATTTATTGGCCTTAACCAAAAATCTCCCCCATCATCACTTACCATTGAGGGTTAACCATAATTAACCCTCCCACTGGCTCACCTAACCTCCTCGTCACTTACCTTGGCTCTGCCAGCCAACCTAGTGGTTGGAAAACACCAAAACTGAGAACCCCAAGACAAAATTCAAACCTAAAGTCACCCATCTGAGCTGGCCAATTGCAACTGGCTTTAGCACTTCAAAGCCCTCCACTTAAGCACTATTTTACACCCCTCAATTGGCCATGATAGCTGACTTAGACCATTTTATTTAAACCTCACCTCCATGGTCAATAAAGTAGAGCTAAAATTTTCTTAAGGAAACTTTGCCAAATTACTCTCAAAGACTCCCTAAGACCTCCTCAGTTTAAGCCCACCATTTTCCCCCACTGATCCCCTCTATGAAAGCTCCATTTTGGGCTTAAATTTATGCCAAAACTAGGGCAGAAGTCTCCACAGCTCCACAACTCATTAAACTCCAATTAGTTATGCACACACCATCCCCACAATGAGAGAAGTTTATTCCTCACAAAAGCCCCCTCTAAAATAGCCTCTAACTTAGCTCTAGACAAACACCTGAAAACAACCTTGATAAAATTCATACCTAGACCATTCATCAATGCTTAGAAATTCATCCGGAGGCTTGTTGGGACCAATCAAAGCTACCACAACCATCTGATTGAGGCCTCCTCTCTAAGACAAAGGTATTGAACCCTAACCCTAATACAAGCTTATTTTTACTCTTCATACGTATTTACTATTTTTCATACCATACAATACATATTTATATATATATATATATATATATATATATATATAGATATATATATATATATATATGTTTGTATTGAGTAGATGAAGGTTTAGAAACAAACCCCATACAATTTGGTTAAGTCTAGCCCAAGATTTTAAGGTTTTAGTGAGAGCGGCTCACAGTTTAGGTCACTTGGGGACGATAACGGAGAGTCGTTCGATCGCGCATGTATTCAACGAACGGAGGAGATCAAGCCAGACATATCCAAGGTGCATAAAGCATGACTGCATGGAGGCTACGTGGCTGGAGCGTTAAATGGCAGAACAACACATGGAGCCTTCAGAGTGTACGAGGATGAGTTGGCACCGCATGGATAAGCAGAAAAATATGAGATTTTTGAATTATTCCAAATGCCTAAACTTAAAAAAATCCATATCTTTCTCTAGAAAAATCATAAAAATAAAAAAATACCCTCTTTGCTCAATGAACAGAGGAGAATAATGTGGACCAAAAATAAAATTATTTTTCAAACATATGATTTTAATTTAATTAAATACCCTATGTGGTATTTTAATTCTCCATGACTAAGGCGTGCTCACCATGGCATGAGATTTTTAGGGTTTATTCCTCATCACAAAGGGGATGTTCTCAAATTTTTCCAAGGTTAGAGAACATCTCTATGCTTCTAACCCTAATTTTCAAGCTAAGGTGGCCATTTTGGCTTATTTTAATTATATAAACAAAGCATCACTTGAAAAATTAAGAGAATAATTTTAGTAGATTTCCTGTGGTCAGAGAAGTCTAAGAAAATTATTATAATGTTTTGAATCATTTTTTGAATTTCTATACTTAATGAAATGTGAATATATTGTATTAATTTGTGTAAGTTAAATACATATAAAAAATTAACAAAATCAACTCCACATTTTTCATAAAAATCATATCTACGAACTGTAAAAATTTGAAAATTAGTTGGCTTTGTTTAAGCACTAAAGTGGATTTTTTAAGAATGTTTGTATTTTTATACAAAAATAATTAAAATAAATTTAATACACTTAGAATAATTATGAAAAGTGGTTTTTTAGTTCCTTGTGATCAGAGGCACTTAGGAAAAATACAATTTATTTTTGGTAAATTACTTGATTTTGAGCCTCATTTTAAATTTAAAATAATTAAGAATAAATAAAAACTACAAAAATACAAAAATATTTCAAAAGTCCCTAACTTTTTCTGATCACTTTGGACTCAATACAATATTTTTTGTCTAATTTTACCAAGTTAAAAGTAAATCATTTAAAAGCTTAAAAAAAATTTTCTTTATTTTCTCACTAAAAATAATTATGATAAATAAATTAAAAATCACAAAAATATTAAATTTGATTCTCTAAGTTTTCTAAACTCAGAGAAGTCTAATAAAAATATAAAAATATTTTTTTAATTAAAACACTATTTTCTATTTAAAATAAATCATGAAAGTTGATCTAAACTGAAATAATAATAATAGAAATGTAATTCAAGAAAATCATGAAATTTTACCTAAATATTTCTCTAACCTAAGGAATCCTATGATAATTTTCTCATAAATAAAAACTTTATTTTGGGAAGTTAAATAAATCACCTTTTGAAAATCTTCATTTCAAGATTTAAATAATTATCTAAATTAAATAAAATTTTGAGAGGTGCACATATCCTCCTCTAATATCGTAATTACGTCATGGATATGATACTCTAAACCCTCCAAATCATTTGAGTTGTGTTTAACGAGTTATGAGGTGAAGTGCCCCAAGGGCATAGTGGAAATTTTAGACTTTGGTGCCTTAATCAAAATTTAGAATTATCAAAGGGAAAATGAGTAATTTTGATCTCAATAAACATGTTTGGATGATTGAAATACAATGGGGCTAAAAGGCAGAAACTCATTCAACCCCCTTGCACAACATCAATCAAAAGCATAATTCTCCTAATCTTCATGGCTTGGAAGTTAATTAAAGATCAAATGATTCTTAAGTGATGGGCTTAAGCCGGAAGCTGATAATTTACTTTTCTTAAGCCCAAAGTTAAGGATTATGTGATCATATGACACTTAAATCAAAACTTTGAAAACCATCATTTCACTCGTTATGATCGTGAAAGGTTTGGTAGTGACATAGGTTTGATGTTTATACCCATGTTGATTGAATTTATAAAATGATATGATTGGTGATTAACATCCTTAAACACTACAAGCCTGACCTTAATTATGGGCACCATAATCTTAATTAAAATAAAATTGCCTTAGGGGCACACACTCACATAACTTTTAAATGAAACATCAATTGACTAATCGAGTATCATATCCTTGGGATAATTAAATTGTTAAGCTTCAATGAGCAATGGAGTAGCCACACTCTAGCCTCAGATGATTATTGGAACATTATGATAAAATTAAAATGAACTTGGGATATTTCAAGAGACATTCAAAATGATCTAGGGCCACACCTTGAACATTTTAAAATCTATCGGATATTCTGGATGGCAAATTGGACTTGTCATATTTTGTTCTAAACTTATCCACTAGGATCTTCCAAAATTCAACAAAATCATAACTTGGGGTTTGGTAGCTAAACCTCCATCTACTCTTACAACTTAAACCTTCTTGCAATACTTCCATGTACTAACCTTTTAGGTGGTGGAGCGAGAAGACTCGACAGGTACGTTGTTAGATTAATGCATTTACCTTCTTGTACTTCTTATTTAAAACTTGCATGTTAAAAAGTGATGTCACCCTGTATGAAAACTTAAAACTACTAGGATAACCACAAAACCAAAAATAAAACTAAAATTAACCAAGATAAAAATCACCTTCAATATAATCAAAATATAAGACAACTAAAAATTTAATCACAAACATCTTGAAACCATAATTGCAACTAAATTAAGACGACTCTATCGGATGATCGGAAATCCCTCGAAGGACGTAACCTACGATTGCTAACGAGACTTCCCATGGTCTAAATAAAAGTACAGAATTCATTAAATTGAGTTTAGTAAATTCATTTGAAATAAGTGAATTTGATAGATAATAGTGGTATCAGAATGAGGGAAACGTAAGATCCCAATCGGTGTCACTCTAAATAACTTTAACTAGCCCTATAACATTTAAAGAACTTTAATCGTAGGGACATTTGATTTGACATCATAACTTGACACACTAGAAAACTTAAACTTGTCACGGCAAGAAGCTTAGAGCTAGCATGGTGGGCAGCACGACCATCTTCAATAGCAAAACACATCTACATCAGCTGAATCAATTTCCTTCCTTAGAATTAAATAACCAAGCTATAGGATTTTGAGGTCGTTCACCTAGTGTGTCATAAATCCTCAGCCTTTTCTTTTGGCCTTTGTATAGCTCTGTTTTAAAATATAAGCTCTAACTTATCTTAGGATTCCAATGTTTTCATTCATCATGAACTAAATCCGTACATCTTCTAGGCTATTCATGTGATTGTTTCACATGAATGTAAGCCTTAAACAATTAAATTTTGCAGGATAAAAAACTTAATATTTCTATTGTAAACTAAAGCCAGACATTAGGATAGCTTGGGAAGTCACCAAGATTCTCCTCTGGATCTATGACATTCCCTAGTTCTTCCTCTTTTGGAGTCTACAACAAAATGTTCCAAATTTGAACCATTCATCTTTCATACCTCTTTGTCCGATCTCGTTGAAAAGTCCTATCATTTTGACCTCTTTACAGACAATATTTCCTAATTTTTATCGAGAGTGTTTTAAGTGATTTCAATTCAAATTGGTCCTAATAATTTTCATGAAGAGTTTTGCATATCAATTGGGTGGAAATTTTTGGGTTATGTAGTTCAACTTGGTGGAATTTGGGGACATGACTTATTTGGGGAAAAATTGGGTGTTTTGGTCCAAGTTGATTTTTCAGTTAAATTGAGGCTTGATGAAGGCCAATTGAAGGTTCAATTTGATGTAAAGAAATTTAGGGGCAATTGGATATATTTGGGGGTTCAATTGAGCGAGATTTTTATTTTGGGTCAAATTGGCCTTTTTGACTTAGGTTAAAATTGGATGAAAATGTGGGTCAATTGGGCTTAGATTTGGGTTTAATCAAGCCTAGAAATGATGAATTAGAGTTTAGAATTGAAATTGGGAAATATTGGGATCAAATTGGTGGACATTGGTGGTGAATTGAGATAATTGGGTCTTTAAGGGCAATTTGGGACTTTTGATCAAAATAGGTCAAATTGGTCAAATTGAGCTCCATGGAGTGGTTTAAATTGATTTTGAGGATATTTGAAATGATTTTCAAGATTTTGGGACAATTTGGATCAATAAGGGAATTTTGGTAATTTTGGCAAAATCAAGGGTATTTTGGTAATTTTGAAAATTTTGGTGTGTTTTGGTCAATTTGGGTGGTTTCAAATAGTTTAAGATGATTTTTGAACAAGTTTTGGAATTTTGGGTAATTTTGGGAATTTGGGGAATTTTGGGGTTTCAAAGGTAGTTTGGTAATATGGATAGATTTTGGGGTAAAAGGCTAAGTTGAGTATTTTGGTAAAATTGGGGTGTCAATCACCCTACTTGAGCCATGAACCAATAGAATTTTCTACTTTGGGTCCTCCATATACTGGTCTTAGCTAAACCCTAACCTAGGGCTAGTGAGACTAAGGGATCATCTACATGAGTCTCTCAAAGAGTTAAGGAACCAAAGTTAAGCAGGATTGGGTTTAAGGTTGTGAGTAGAAGTGTAATGTGCAAGTGTGTGTATGAGACCAACCTAGACTACACCACCAGAGGGTTAACCCTAGGGACAAGTAATCTTATGGGGCCTCCCCTTGAGCTCCTACATATTGACCTGACCTACTAAGTGCTATAGGTTAGGATCAATATGTGGAACTTCAAGTTGAGCAAAGAAGAGTCTAGAATTTCTAATGGAGAGGGTTCCTTTCTAGTCCTCTAGGAATAATTAACAAGAAGAATCTTATGGTTAGACTCTACGCAACTAAAGAAGAAAAAGTTGAACTCAACCAAAAGTAAGGTCAACAAATGGACCCCCAACATGTGTGGTGTGCCGGGCAAGCTCACCACATGTATTGGTGTTGACGGAAGAGATCAACAAAACTAGCACAACTGCCTAATTTAACACACTCAAAATAAGACGGAAAAGAGCATAAGGTTTCCATTGGGGAGTAAGCAGGGACACCCGTTGGGGAAAAAGGAAGGGATTCCGCAAACAACCATCAGAAACACTAACGGTCATGGCGAAGGTTTGATTTCAATTTGATGTTAGAAAACTTCAACCTTTATTTTGAAGTTCAATAGTTTTGGAGAATGAGAATTAAGACTTAGGTACTAACCCCAAAATTGGAATTAAAATTTGGCTATCATTCTCAAAATGAGAATCAAAATACTTGTTCCATTTAAGGGGGCCTAACATCGATATTGAGGTATTGGGTAGAGAATCCGATGCCATACTCCATTTAAGGTGTCCTTATAAACAATCTCAAAAGATGAGAATAGGTTTTCATACTCCATTTAAGGTGGACTCATTTCTATCTCAAAGAATTGGGTAGAGAATCGGATGACATACTCCACTTAAGGTTGTCTCAAATTGACTTTAAAAGATGAGAATATGATGCCATACTCCACTTAAGGCGGTCTCAAACTGATTTTAAAAGATAAGAATAGGGTGTCAAACACTATTTAAAGTGGTCTCTTACATATCTCAAAGAATTTTGTAGAGAATCAAATTCCATAGTCCATTTAAGGTGACCTCACACCTATCTCAAAGAATTAGGTAGAGAATCGAATGCAATACTCCACTTAAGGTGGTGTCAAATCGATCTCAAAAGATAAAAATAAGATGCCATACTACATTTTAGGTGGCCTCATTTCTATCTTAATGAATGAGAATAGGATGCCCTACTCCATTTAAGGTGGTCTCATACCTATCTCAATGAATTGGGTAGAGAATCAGATGCGATGCTCCCACTAATGTGGTCTCAAACTGTTCTCAAAAGATGAGAATAAGATGTCATACTCCATTTAAGGTGGTCTCATACCTATCTTAAAGAATGGGTAGAGAATTGAATGCCATACTCATTAAAGGTGGCTTCATACCTATCTCAAAGAATTGGGTAGAGAATTAGATGCCATACTCCATCTAAGGTGGTCTCAAACCGATATCAAAAGAAGAGAATAGGATGTCATACTGCATTTAAGGAGGTCTCATAACTATCTCAAAGAATTGGGTAGAGAATCAGATGTCTACCTCCATCTAAGGTGGTCTCAAATAGATCTCAAAAGATGAGAATAAGATTTCATACTCCATTTAAGGTGGTCTCATACTTATCTCAAAGAATTGAGAATCAGAATGTCAGCATTAATCCCAAGAATATTGTGAGAATAGTGAAAAGAATTTGTGGTGCTCTGCTCATAGATATGGAGAATGTGAAGATTGACAGTGGTGAGGACAAATTTATGAGATTTTGTGAAGAGTGTAAAAATCTGGTAAGGTTGTGACAAATTAGTGTAGACAAGGACATTCATGCTGCAAAAATGGAGATTAAGAAACCTCGAACTCAAAAGAAACAAAATCATCAAATTTATCATTTTCTTGTTGTCTTTATAACATTTAATAATCAAAATATATTTTATTCAAAATTTTATTTTCATTGGTTGATTTATTTTAAAAAAAAATATTTAATTTTTTATCATATTTTTGTTGTATTGTTTTTTGTTCATTATAATTTAGAACCAACATATGGTTCTGCGGCTCTTTATCAATCACACAAAAGGGCAATTTAACGTATTCATTAAAATCTGGAAGAAATTCCATTAATCTGCTTTGAATATGTATTACAAGTTGAATGCATGTTGAAGCCATCAAAAGATGTCATGTTGAATACATTCTAAAGTATCAAATGTTGAGTACATAACATATACTGAACATATATGAGACATTTCATATCATATTTGATATAACATGACGTAGTACAAAAAGTTTCAAGAAGCGTCAATCTATCTGTCCTCTATGACAAGCTCTTGATCAAGATGACCTACTAAGCAACGTTCCAGGACAAGAATTCCTCTCACATGTACTTAGAGGTACAATCATCTAATAGCTCGTATGGGCACAACTATTCCAATTCTGGGTCTGAGAGGAATCCATGTGGTATTTTACTATCATCCATTCTTCTTAATGTCATTCAAAATCTGCGGTGTTGCACTCCTGGGATGCAGTGCTTTGTTAGATCTTCCCAATTTCCTTTCAAAATTAACAATGAACCCACTGGAAATGAAAATATTGTCTAGGGATCTTACATCTCGACGGATCCTTTGAATTCTCTAGGGCTGAAAATATCAATTTCTTTTCCAAAAAAAAAAATGTTACTCTTGCTCATGAAGGACATTGTGCAGAAGGGTCTTACAAAATCATGGTGATCAATATGTGAAGGAATATAGTCTCCTTCATCGTAAATGTTGATTATGCATGTATTCAAGATGCAGTATGTTTGTAGTATGCTCCACTTGACCTTTCTTTAAATCATTATTTTTATCTTAGAAGGCAGAGGATCCACCTCGTCGTATCTTAAGATACCTGGGGGGTTCCCTAGCCTAACTTTGACATAGTTGTAGTAGAAACCACACTGAATGGTTATCCTGTCTTTCCCATGCATCAACCTCTGCGGCTTTGAGTAGGTATTTTTAATTAAAAGAACAGCTCAAACCCTGTCTCTCAAGTTATATAAATAGTCAAGAATCCTTCTTTCATCATTTTCAAAGAAAACACCCGTATGCAATTCTAAGCCTTCCAAGATGTTGACAAATTTCCCTTGGATTTCTTCACAAAATTCAAACTCTCTCTTTTTGACTGTGCTCATTCTTTCTAATTTTTCTGTAGGAATCCTTTCCGATCGTTCGAGCTGCTCCATGGTCCCCAATAACTGCTTATATGCAATAGTATAACAATAATTCTGATTATATTTTTCATTGATATTTCCTTATTTCGCAACAAAATCAAAACCTTGATTCTAAAAAAAATAAGAATTTAACTTTTAATTTATATTGGGATACTATGCAAGTAAATGTATCGTTATCAAGTAATATAGGACTTTTGATTAAGACCTTAATATCGAACCAATAGGGAAGATATGCAATAAGCACTTTTTGGAAAACTTTCTTTTTTTAAAAAGATAATTATTTAAACTAACGATGTTGTTGCAGTAAAGAAAGTATAAATACTTTTGGTACTTTTAATATTTTGAAAAAAAAACAATACAAACTTAAAAAGATAACTTGAGTTTTTGTAGAAGAAAAATATTAAATATGGAAATATCTTTCACCTTATCATGAATCAATAATAAGTATAGGAATTCTGTTGTGAATGTATGCATATTGTGTTGTGCCAAATAGGAGCAATAATATTTTTTACCCTTACTAGAGATGCAATAAAGAACATTGGTTAATTTAAAGTTTGAATAGTTCTGAAGACCGGCTAGCCAGGGAGGATACTAGCTCTCACTGTATAGTTCCCTCGATTCCCTCCACCTAAGAGCTAACATCTCGTATTAGAAACTAAGTTGGGGGATTTAACCTGTCACTCTAAAGTCCTCTAACTCTACACCCTTGAATGAATATTTTGCTATTTATTTCCACTCAATCATATAAACTACATTCTCATTCATACAACCTTATGTGATTTTTTTCAATTGTTGTTTGCGACAATACCATCTTGATCTTACATGTTCTCACAATAAATTTTAACATCTGGATTGGCCAAATCAAGAAGTAAATGAAGCACATGGATTTAAATCATCACAACTTCTTCCAACATTAAAAATCAATACTCTCCATAACTTTCATCAAACACTTATTTACTTATCATTTTAGGAAGAAAGATAAACAAAACTACTCAGAATCCATGGATAAAACAAAACAACACTTTAGCTTAAAAGTAGAAATCATTGTCAAAACAACAACAAGTCTTAATTAAAACCAAAAGTAGTATAAAACAAAAGATAAAAACTTATCTCAAGTCCTCAACCAAACTCTTGAAGTTTCTTTAAATCTCTTCTCTTTTACAACACTCTCAATTTTTGAACTATCAAAACTTTTCCAGTACTTTCATGACCTCTTACAAAGTACCGATCTTCTTTCTTTTATAATTCTCCAAAGGGTGGCTTGGTATCTCTTCAAAATGTGTGTAGATTCAATGTATTTTCCCCAAGAGATGCATCCTTTTGCAATAATTTTTGTCCATGGTGGTTGTAACCACCTATTAAGCCAACAAGTGCCTCAAAAACCTCTTTAAAATTCACAAAAACCGAATTTACTTGTCCAATAATTGCCACTGGTACTTTTTTTTTTCCTAAAGCAAAGTCTTGATACTAAACTTTTACTTATAAACATAATAATAGCTTTAAAAATTATCTTTAATAAAAGAAATTTAAGTATTAAATATAAAAGTCTACATTTCTAAAATTTTCAAAAATACAATGTTTCTTACTAAATATAATTATTTATATTAATCATTTTCTACACTAAAAACATTTAACTTAAAAGTTTTTCTTGAATACTCAAAATTTCAACTGAATTCTCTTACTCATTTCTAAAATCAAATTTTGCTTCCCTAACATAATTTTACGAACATGATCATTTTTTCTTTTCAAATCAAATTCACTTGTAGCACATTTGAGAACAAAAAAAAATTTAAGTTTTGAAAATATTTTTTATTCTCCCCCCAAACTTAAATTTTTATCAGATTAAACAGTTTAGCATCAAATATATATAAGAAGGAATGAAAATAAAAATAACATGCTTATAGGAATTTTTATACCCTAATGATATGAGTATAAAACAAAAAAATAAGAGTAAAATTAATTTTGATCAAATTTTCTAACAATTTCATTTCAACTTAACATGTAGAAATTCAATAGGCTTGTAAACAGTGGGTATAAACATAAAAGCAAACTAACACACTAACTTGACTTCACAATCTCAACATAAAAACAAACACACTAACATGATAAAAGAAAAATACAGGGTAGCAGTTTCCTAAGTTTCAAATTTAAGACCTAAGTTAGCAAGATTTTTAATTTTACAGAAGACATAGAATCAAGTTAAGTTCTAAACTAACTAAATCACAAAACTCACAATAGTTACTATCCTAGAATTTTAAAGTAAACTAGTAATTAACAGAAACATTACAATACAATTAAAAATAAAAGCCTCACACATCACAATATCTAAACAAGTGAACATACATACATGTCTCAAGTCCAAAACATGAAAATACAACCCATCACATAGTTCAAACCAACACATAGATGCAAATGTAGCAAGCCCATACCACATAGTTCTTATCATAAAATAAATCTCTCAGTTCTACTCTTCATCCTCTGAATCACCGCTATCACAAACTTTTGCAGGCTCATAATCAGGGTATCTAGGATATGGAGGAAATTGCACTCCTTGGTTACCCCTAATGAGGCTCTCCAAAGAAGAGTGAAATTTCTCTTCATAATCACTTTTTCTCCTATTATACCTATCAGTATGCTCTGAAAAATGCTCTAAATTTTGTACCCTATCAGCTATAAAATTAATATTATCCATCATCCTCAACAATAATTGATCTTGGGTCTCAATAGACTTACCTCTAGATTTAGAAGCACGTGAGGTAGATGGTCTAGATCAAGAAGCAGCAAAGGTAGAAACAACAAACGTCTCCATTCCATAACTCATAGAAAATCCTCCTCTCCAACCAAAAATAGAATGCTCAAAATAAGTCTTCACATTCACCTTAGTGATGGGCTTTAGAGGTAACAACACTTCCTCCCATCTATCATATTTAACTCCAGCTTGCTCACACAAAGAAAAGATCAAGGAAGCAATTCCCAGACCTGCACTAGTAACGATAATGGTAGAATTGATGATTGTATGATAAATTAAAGCTCCTATGTTGATGAGCTTTCCTTCCTGGATACAATAATTTAACGTCGCTCTCTCTCTCTGGTCACTTCACTAAGATGATTTATTGGTAGCAGACGTGAAAAAATAAAATAGTGCTAGGCCTTTGAAGGTTCACATAACTTTGAAGTTGGGAAGTTGACACTCCTCCCATTAGTGATCTTCCAAAGTCCTCTCATAATAGTCAAGTAACAAATAATCTCGTATAACTCCGCTTTAGTTGGACTATAATTTGCATAAAAACATAACGTATCAGGTGGCAGATGATAAAACAAGTTGATCATCTCCGGTGAAAAAGGTACCAACTTTCTTTAAACCATGACTCTATTGTCATCAGCCTCAGGGATGTTTGCATAGAACTCCCTAACAACAAAAATAACCACCACAGTAGAGAAATAACAGAATCATTCTTACTGTCGGTGAACGATCAAATCTTGTACGTCTCCACTTGGATTTGTAAAACACCGCTCCTAAATCAATTTTCGTGATTGAAATGCATCACTTTACCAATCCTGAGCCTTCAAACTAACAAATTTAATCGATTGAAAGGGCTCTTTCCTTTACTTCTCTTCATTCTTGGCGCCATTCTACAAATTTTATAAATTCCCAAAATAACTTCAAACATCAAGTCTAAAATACTAAACTAAACTTCTAAAGTATGATCTACACTTCCCATACAATTTTCATAGATCTTTTTCTCATTTTTCACCATGAATAGTGAATTTTTGAATTTCTCCAAATGTTCTCAAAATACATGGTGAACGTCCAAAATTTTTGGATAGAAGTGAAGCTCTTACCTTAAGGAACTTGGATCTAGCAAATTTTACTTGATTCCACCAAGAAATCTTCACTTTAGATATGCTCTAGCCTTCCAAAATGAGAGGTTGAAGACGACGAGAGGCATAAAAAAGGTGATTTTTGGGCCAACATTTCATTTTTAACCATTCACAAACTGATTTTCGTGAACTGGCGCTTAAGCACAGGTAAGTGGCGCTTAGGCGCCTACCTCTCAGGTTGGCTCACGCTTAAGTGCGAGTTGTGGCGTCCAGGCGCCAGGGCATGATTTTTAAAATTTTTAAATGAACTTAAAATGCACTATATGCCTAAGTAAAACACCCCAAAATGGTCTCATAACACTTAAATGTCTATTTTCAACTTCCTATAACTCCCCTCTCTGTCAAAACTCTCTGTAATAACTATTTCTATTTGAGGCTAAAAATAACACAAATTTTCACACAAACAAACTTATACTAATTCACAAACATACAAAATTAGTTTTAAACACTTAATTCTCACTCCAAATAGTCTTGGATGAGAATTTTCCTAAATACAAATACACAACAATAATTACACATAAAGAAGTCATAAATACTAAAAACAAGACTTAAACATTAAACCACTTGAAAGCAACAACTTCTAACACACAAATTCTAACACTAAACATAATTACATTCTTCATTCAAAGGAACATCTTCCTATCTTTCATTAGTCTCTCCAAGAATATAGAGTTGATAAGACGGACGGTGGTGACGAGCTCTGATATTATCTTCTTCAATCCACTTCTGCTTTATGAACATCACCTTATTTGCTTCCACAATATAACTTGTGTGGCTAAATTGCATCTTCAATTTCCATCCATTATGCTCTAGATGTGCATGCAACTCAACTACTTTGGTCTCCAATAAAGCCATAGTATTTTCCATTTTGTTGATCTTCTCTGATATCCCTTCAATATTAATGGCTAAGAAACCGTTATACGTCACTTGTGCACTTTGACTAATGAACATTTTCCTCATGGTTTCTTCCTTATTCTTCAAATCCTTCTCCCATGAAGACATTTTCTCTAAAACTCACTTTCTCTTAGACTTTTAGGGCTAGAAATGATCTAAAGTGAAATTCCTTCAAAAAACCCTTCTATTTATAGGCCTAAATCCTTCTAATAGCTCCTAGACACATTTAAAAACTTCCTTGTCATGTTTTTATAAACTAATTGGTGGTTAAACCTTCTTGAAAATTAATTTTGCACATGTGTTTAAACTGCCGCGCTTAAGCGCCGGATCTGGTGCTTAAGCGCCAGTGCACATTTTTGCACTAGTCAACTTAACATCCAAATTCTTATTCTAACATGACTTGTTCACTAAATATGGTCTTAAAATCTTTACTAACACATATTAGTTTTAAAAATTACTACCCCAATTTTCTTAATCACATAAAAAACAACAAACCAAATAAAAATACACTGATAATTATGAGTTGCCTCCTACAAATCTCTTGGTTTTACGTCGTCAACCCGACGTAACCAGTGCTTATTCTGATTGACCCAACATCATTCCATCATTAAGTTTATGCCAATCCCTTACAAAATAAGGTTTCATTCTATGTTAATTAACTTTAAATATTTTCTCACACTTAGGATCTTTAATATCCACAACTTCATAAGGATAAACTTTTATCACAACAAATGAGCCGATCCACCTGGACTTAAGTTTGCCTGAAAATAATCTTAACCTTGCATTATATAACAAGACTTGTTGCCCTAGCTGAAAATTTTTAGTAAGAATTCTTCGATCATGCCACATCATCATCTTTTCTTTATAAATCTAGGCACTCTCACAAGATTCATTCCTTATCTCTTCAAGCTCATTTAATTGTAATAACCTTTTCTCACCAGCAACTTTCAAATTATAGTTGAACTCTTTAGTCACCTAATATGCTTTATGCTCAAGTTCAATTGGTAAGTGATAAGCTTTCCCAAATATTAGCTTATATGTGGACATTCCTATAGGAGTTCTGTATGCAATCCTATAAACTCGTAAAGCATAGTCAAGTTTTACTGACCAATCCATTTTTATTGGATTCACAGATTTTTCCATAATTATTTTAATTTCTCAATTGATAATTCAGCAAACCACTTGTTAAGAGATTAAGCAGTTACAATCCTATGATTTATATGATATTTCTTTAATAACTTCTCCATTATGACATTTCTGAAATGATTTCCCCCATCAGTAATGATAACTCTTGGCATCCCAAATCTACAATATATGTTTGTTTTCAAAAATTTTGCAACACTTTGAGCATCACATCAAGATAAATCAATAGCTTCTATTCATTTGGATACATAGTTCACTGCTAACACAATATATAAAATTCTGAAAGTGGTATAAATGGTCCCATGAAATCTAATCCCCAAAAATCAAATATTTCAACTTCTAGCATATAATTGAGAGGCTTCTCATTTCTTCTAGAAATATTGCCTTCTCGTTGACATCTATCACAAGTTTTGATATAAGCGTCAACATCTTTAAAAATTGTAGGCCAATAGAATCCAGATTGTAAGATTTTGTATGTTATTTTACAACACCAAAATGTCCCCCAAATTCAAATTATGACATTTTTGGATAATTTCATAAGTTTCTTCTAATGGTACACATCTTTGAATAATTAAATCCTTTCCTTGTTTATATAAAAATAGGTCATCCCAAAAATAAGTCTTAGCTAAAGAAAAGAATTTCCTCTTTTGTTGGTATGTCATTCCATAGGGTATAATATCGCTAACAATAAAGTTCACAATGTCGGCATACCACGGAACACACCACTCATTAATAGTGAACAATTTTTCATTTCAAAAATGTTCATTAATTTCTTTTTCAAAATAGAGTGGTATTTCTAACTCATGCTTAGACAAATGATCAGCAACTTGATTTTCAGTCCCCTTTTGATCTACTATTTCAAAATAAAATTCATGCAAAAGAAGAATCCATCTTATAAGTCTTGGTTTAGCATTCTTTTTTTTCATTAAGTACTTAATAATAGAATGATCTGTATGCACTACACAATTAGTTCCAATTAAATATGATTTAAATTTATCTAAAGCATATACTATTGCTAATAACTCTTTTACAATTGTTGTATATTTGATTTCAGTTTCATTAAGAGTTTTTCTAGCATAGTAAATAACTTTAAAAATTTTATCATATCTCAGTCATACAATAGCTTATATACCCCAATTTGGTGAAACTATAATTGGTGCAGTGATTAATTTTTCTTTTAATAAACTTAAAAGCTTTAACGCATTCCTTATCAAAATTGAAAATTACATCTTTCTCCAGTAAATGGCATAAAGACTTAGCAATCTTTGGAAAGTCTTTAATATATCACCTGTAAAATCCAACATGTCCTAAAAAACTCCTAATTTACCTTAAATTTGTTGGATAAGTTAAATTAGCGATCACTTGAATTTTAGCAGGATCTACTTCCATAGCATTTTCTGATATTTGATGACCTAATAAAATTCTTCCGGCTACCTTAAATTGACATATTTCCCAATTAAGGAGTAAATTTATTTCTTCATAGAGCTTAAGAAATTTAGATAAATGTTATAAACATGAGTCAAATGAAGTTCCAAACACTGAAAAATCACCCATATACTTCAATCCTTTTTCAATTAAATAAAAAAAAATTGCTATCATACATCTTTGAAATTTAGTAGGGGCATTACATAAACCAAATGGCATCCTTCTAAAAGCAAAGTACAATAAGGACTGGTAAAATTTATTTTCTCTTGATCCTCTGGAGATATCTGTATTTGGTGATAACCAGTATATCCATCCAATTGGGCATAAAAAGTTTTTATGCCCAATTAGTCTATCAAACATTTGATCTGGAAAGGGTAATGAAAAATGATCTTTCCTAGTGACAAGATTTAATTTTCTATAATCAATGCCTATTCGGCACCCTATAACTTGTCTAGTAGGTATTAATTCATTATGTTCATTTACAGTTACAGTTACTCCTTTTTTAGGAACAAAGTGAACTGGACTAATCCATGCACTATCTAAACTAGGGTAGATAATTCTAGCATCTAACCATTTTAAAATTTCTTTCTTAACAAATTCTTTCATAACAGGATTCAGTCTCCTTTGAGGATCAGCCCTAGGTTTGCAGTTCTCTTCCATATGAATTCTATGCATACAAATTGAGGGACTGATTCCTTTAATATCAACAATTGTCCATCCAAAGGCTTTCTTAAAATTTGTCAAAATTTTCATCAACCTTTCTTCTTCTTCCATCATTAATTTTGAGAAAATTATATCTGGTAAAGTAGAGGAATCTCCTAAAAAGGCATATTTTAAATGTTCAGGATGTACCTTCAACTCAAGTTTTGAAGGTTATTCAATTGATGGACAAAATGATTTATCTTTGTCTATCGTGTCCAAAATTTCAAAACTTTCTTGAGCATAGTTTGAATCTTCCCTAAAAAATTCTTCACTTTGATCTAATTTCTCTTCTTATTGTATTCCAAATCTTTTTCTTCAAATTTTTCGTCATAAGTTGTTTTGAAATGACATTCACTTAGATATCTTATATCATCCATCCTATAACATTCATCATCTTTAACTTTTGCAGGATATTTCATTGATCTTGAAATATTGAATGCAACAATTTGATCATTGATGCACATTGTTAATTACCCTTTCTACACATCTATCATTGCTCTTCCTATGGCTAGGAAAGGTATCCCCAAAATGATAGGTATCGCTTTATCTACCTCCATATCCAGCGCAATGAAATCAACAGGAAAGATAAATTGATCCACTTTCACTAGAACATCTTCTATAACTCCTTTAAGGTATGTTATCAAACAATCTGCTAGCTATAGAGTTACAGTAGTAGGGGTTATTTCTCCTAATCTCAATCTTTTGAATATTTATAATAACATAAAGTTAATGCTTGCACCTAAATCACATAAAGCTTTCCCATAAAATCTTTCTCTTATTACACATGGAATTGTAAATCTACCAGGATCTTTTAGTTTTTTAGGAAGCTTTTTTTAAATTATAGCACCGCACTCCTCACTAAGTGCAACGGTCTCATTATCTTCAAACTTCCTTTTTCTGTTGAGAATATCCTTCAAAAACTTTATATAGCTCGACATTTGTTATAAGGCTTCAACTAATAGGAATATTAATTGTAAGCTTCTTAAATATTTCCAGAAATTTTGAAAATTGCTTATCCAACTTTTGCTGACAAATTCACTGAGGAAATGGAGGTGGTGGGTTTTCTAAATCAATTTTTAGTGGAAAAATAGGTCTTTTAGAATCTTTTGGAGCGTCCTCTTTTGATTCTTCAATTTCTTCTCTCTCAACTTGATTTTTTTTTGAACCCCACCTTCCAACTCTCTTCCACTTCTAAGTTAAATTGATTTTACTTGCTCTTTATTCTGGTCTTTTAGATTTAATTCAGAATTACTAAGAAGTGTTCCTTGGGATCTATTACTTAATGAATTTGCTATTTTCTCAAGTTGATTATTCTAATTGTAGCTCCTTGACTTTGTAATTGAGTTTTCATTTGTAACACCACTTCTTCTATAGATAACTTCTTCTCCTTAAATTGTGTATTACTACTGAAACCTGGAGGATAAGTAAATCTATAATTATTATTCCCTTGATCGTTCCAGTTTCCCATTGAGTTTACCTGTTTGTTCCCCCATTGCTGATTATTACCACCCAAATTGTTGTTTTAGTTAAAGTTGGGATGGTTTTTCCAACCTCTAATAATTTGAATATGGGTTATTCTGCTTGTTACTTATGGCATTCAAAGATTCTAATGATACTTGAGAATCTACCATTTGGCCTAAAGAATTCTCTTCAATCATGGAAATTCGTTGAGAAAAATTCACTCCAAATTGGTCTAACTTCCTTGAAATTGCAGCAACTTGATTTGCTAACATAGTAAATGCATCAGTTTCATGAATATTGTCTACTTTCTTTAAATTGGTCTAACTTCCTTGAAATTGCAGCAACTTGATTTGCTAACATGGTAAATGCATCAGACATTTGGCTTAATGAATTCTCTTCAATCATGGAAATTGGTTGAGAAAAATTCATTCCAAATTGGCTTTGACCTAATGAATTCTCTTTAATCATGGAAATTGGTTGAGAAAAATTCATTCCAAATTGGTTAACTTCTTTGAAATTATCAGGCCTAATGAATTTTCTTCAATCATGGAGATTGGTTGAGAAAAATTCATTCCAAATTGGTCTGACTTCCTTGAAATTGCATCAACTTGATTTGCTAACATGGTAAATGCATCAGTTTCATGAATATTGGCTACTTTCTTTGGATTCACCCTCTCAGAAGGCTATTGAAAATTATTGGTAGCCATCAGATTCACCCTCTCAGAAGGCCATTGAAAATTATTGGTAGTCATTTCTTCAATTAAAGCATAGACGTCATGGAATGGTTTTGACATTAATGAACCACGAGCAGCGGCATCGATAATTGATCTAAGAGATCGAACAAATTCATTATAAAAAGTTTGAATTATTAACCAATCTAGTATAACATGGTGTGGACACTTTCTTAAGAGTTCTTTAAACCTTTTCCATGCTTCGTAAATAGATTCACCTTCAAATTGATTAAAAGATGTAATATCATTTCTAAGCTTCGTAGTTTTTTATGGTGGAAAATATTTAGCAAGTAATTTTTGTGTAATACCCTTTAAATCTTTCTCATGCTTTATAAATAGATTCCCCTTCAAACTGATTAAAAGATGTAATATCATTTTCTAAGCTTGCAGTTTTTTATGGTGGAAAATATTTAGCAAAGAATTTTTGTGCTAAATCACCTCAAGTTCTAATAGATCCAGGTGCTAACAAATTCAACCACATCTTAGCTTTATCCTTGAGTCAGAAAGGAAAATAACCTAAGTCTTATTACAACATCAGATACACCATCGTATTTAAATGTAGCGGACAATTCTAGAAAATTGACAAGATGTAAATTTGGATCATCAGTTGGTAATTACCCAAACTGATTATTTGATACTACTTAGATAATAAATTTAAGCTCAAATGAATTAGCCACTACAGTAGGTTTTTGAATACTATAATGAAGTTCATCTAGAGTAGTGTTGGCATAATCTCTTAAAAGTCTAAACTCTTAATTAATTTCAGCAATTTTATAATTTTGGTTTGCCATTTCTGTAATTTCCTTGGATTTTTCAAGATTTTTAATTTTTTTTTTTAGTTTTTCTGATTTTTCTAACAGTTCTCTCTAATTCAGAATCGTAGGGCACTAGTCCTTCAGAACCTTAACTACGCATACACTAACATAAAATAAAATAAAACTATACACACAAAAAATAAAATACAATAACTTAATTTTTAAATAAGACTTACTAAAAATAAAAATTTACTTTTTAATCAATAGATTCTTTACAATTTTCACTTCACTTTCCTAACAACGACACCAAAAACTTGATCTCCGATAACTGCTTATATGCAACTGTATAACAATAATTTTGATTATATTTTTCACTTATGTTCCTTATTTTGTGATAAAATTAAAAACTTGATCCTGAAGAAAAATAAGAATTTAACTTTTAATTTATATTGGGATACTACACAAGTATACATATCGTTATTAAGTAATATATGATTTTTTTATTAAGAGCTGAATATCGAACCCACAGGGAAGATATGCAATATGTACTTTTTGGAAAGCTTTCTATTTTTAAAAGAAAACTATTTAAACTAAAAACATTTTCACAGTAAAGAAAGTTTAAATATTTTTGGCAATTTTAATATTTTGACAAAAACAATACAAATTTAAAAAGATAATTTGAGTTTTTGTAGAAGAAAAGCACTAAATATGAAAATATCTTTCTCCTTATCATGAATCAGTAACAATTATAGGAATTCTATTATGGATGTATGCATATTGTGTTGTGGCAAAGAGGAGCAATAATATTTTTTACCCTTACTAGAGATGCTATAAAGAACATTGACTAATTTAAAGTTTGAATAGTTTTGAAAATCTACTAGGCAGGGAAGATACTAGCTCTCACTCTATAGTTCCCTCGATTCCCTCCACCTGGGGGCTAACATCTCTTATTAGAACCTAAAATAATAAACCAAGTTGGGGGCTTTAACATGTCACTTTAAAGTCCTCTAACTCTACACCCTTCAATGAATATTTCCCTACTTATTCGCACTTAATCATATGAACTACATTCTCATTTATACAACCTCATGTGATTCTTTCTGATTGTTGACGGAGACAATACAATCCCGGTTCTTACATGTTCTCACAACAAATTTTAACATCTGGATTGACCAAATCAAGAAGTA
>JXCR01148529.1:285585-325459 GCA_002079205.1 Phalaenopsis hybrid cultivar | reverse complement strand
TTTTTTTTATTGGTAAAGATAATTGAATGGAGTATTAAAGTGCTGATGAACAGTTTATAATTTGATTAATGTTATTTGGATTTATATTTTGTCATTGAGCTATTGCATGATAATTCTGCCACTCATTGGGTAATTTTCAAAATCAAACTTGAGTTAAATAAAGTGTTGGTCGAATTTAATAATCATGATTAACTAATCAGCCGACCTCACTTAGTGGGATAAATGGTTGTTTTTTTTCTGTGATTAACTAATCAGTTTATCAAATTGTTAATTAACTGTTTATCACTTAATTGATTCATTAGCTGTTCTGAGGAATTTTGTAAACATTTATTTAAACGACATAAAATTAGTGAGTTCACTTAAATGTGCAATTTTGTAAACATTTAACTGTTTTTTTTTTAAATGTAATTACTACTAAAGACTGATCATGTGCTACCTAATAAAGAAGTAACTGTTTAGACAGGTAAATTTTTTAAGGAATATTGTTTTTAAAAAAATTAATATAATTTCTGATTAACTAGTTAACTATTTAGAATTAGTTCCCAGATTCACTAGTTTAGATGTGACTACTTCTAATTACAATCATTAGTTTTCAAATTTTTTACTTTGGCTGCTGATAATGAACTGCTTGATTGGATTTAATTGATTAAGTCTTATAATTCATTTTAGAAGCTATAACCCTTCTTCATCTTCAACTTCACTAGACTTATCTCAATTATTAGGGCACCTTACTTCCTCTGATTCTCTCCCTTTTATTTTGTAGACATTTAGCAAATCTTACGGTGAAAGGATTTAGGGTTCAAATCTATAGATCCTTGATTTCCGTATATTTGTGGTGCAGTTTTTGCTGTTTGGATGGATTATTGCCCTAGTTCATTGAATTCATATTTTGACATGTTTTACTTTTCTAGTTTTACTCATTCCGCCATGCTTTCAAAGTTTAAACATTCGTGTAATTTGAAGCACGAATCAAATTCATTTTTTAATGAGATTTGAACGAGTTATTCTATGTTGGAGCAATTTCTCTTAGTTATTCTCCATCCAATGCTGTTTGTTCTCTGTCACACAGTGATGTCTTCTCAAGACTCGGTTGGAATAGTACATAAATGCATGCTGAAGGGTGCTGTAGATTTTCTCGTAAAGCCATTGAGGAAAAATGAGTTAAGGAATTTGTGGCAGCATGTTTGGAGGAGGCACTGTGTATGTTTTCTGTTTGTTTCTCTTTTCAGTTGTCACTCACCATGTTTGGTTCTATTTAAAATAATTAACTTTGATAATTGTAATGATGGTGCAGTCAAATACTTATGCTTGTACTTCAGAAAATAATGCTGCCAGTAATCAGATTAGTTCAAATGTTGGTGACTGGTCCCATACTGGTGATACCAGTGACAAAGGAAGTGATTCTGATGAGGTAATTAAATTTGTTGAACTTTACTGATTTTAACTTCAGCATGATTTGAAGAGAAGTGTAAATTTTAAAAATTATTGGATAGAAGATAGATATTAAAAGATTTATGTATTCTTCTTGGTTATTCTGGCATGCAAAAAATGGTTTTGTTGCTGCTAAAGGTTTTTTGTGTTATTCTACTGATCATCTTTCTATTTCATCTCTGCTTATATTTCATTTTTTTGACTTACCTATTTTCTATCCTACCATGCTCATTAAACAAAATGGTGTTGTTTTTTTTCTTTCCCTGTTAAGAAATGTTAGCTCATTTTTTCGTAACTGCTCTGCAGATGTTTTAATGAATAATAGAGGATGGTTCACTTTATTCCACTCTTTGGCTATTTTCTTGTCATTTGTTTTTTTCACATGACATTTTATAAGTTGATTAAAATTTGGCTGTTCCGCTTTGCTTTGTAATGATTTTCTGATAGATGCTTAGCCAGAGTTTGGGAGGCAAGCCGGATGTGNTTCACTTTATTCCACTCTTTGGCTATTTTCTTGTCATTTGTTTTTTTCACATGACATTTTATAAGTTCATTAAAATTTGGCTGTTCCGCTTTGCTTTGTAATGATTTTCTGATAGATGTTTAGCCAGAGTTTGGGAGGTAAGCCGGATGTGAAAATTCTTGCATTTATTGTCATGCCAATTAAAATAAGAAAGTTTTTTTAAGACAGGACAAACCTACTGTTTAGTTTTAGATAGGAGAAAGAGTTTTAATTTGTGTTTTATGTGACACTTTTTTTGTTTATTAAACTTTTCTTTTGGATGTTAACGTTTTTTCTGATAGGTGCTTGATCAGACTTTGGGTGGCAAACTGGATAAGAAAGTTGACATTTCTCGGAAGCAGGCTGAACCTGTTCTATCTAAAGATGGCCAGTTCCATAGGGAAACTGAAGCACATCTTGAGCAGCCTCAAAACAACACAAATACGATAGCCCTTTCGCTTGTTATGGATGATAATGCGGCGTTGCGAGGTGTTTTTTTATATCTCTAACTTCATATCGTTATCTGTACTTTATGTTTCCTGTCCTCGTATAAAAAGATGCAATGATTTTTTTTTTGCAGATAAAACCTTGGTAATTGAGGATGTTGCAGCTCAACCAATTCAAATGGCTCTTTTAGTAGAAAACAGTGGACATATTTCTCACGAAGATGCGAAAGCTGGCAATGAGAAGCCTAACTTAAATCATCAAATACATTCTGAGGAGTTTGCACGAAGTTCAGATGGACTTGCGAAGTCTTTGGCAAATGGACAATGCTCTCATCCTATCCTGAAAACTGCTGTTATGGATGAAGGTTTATCGACTGGTGCTGATAGATCTCAGATAAAGCATGGAGTCAATTCTAGCTCCCTTCCTTTATGGGAGCTTTCTTTAATGACAAAATTAAATGGATGCGTACAAAATCATGCTAAGCAGAACACCATTTTAAAACATTCAAATGTGTCTGCTTTTTCAAGGTAATTACTTGAATTAATTCTCTAGATTTGCTTGAATACTGTGAAATAATTGTTTATAATGACTATCAGCATAATCTAGCTCAAGCCTATGTTATCCAATTCTCAAGAATAAGCAACTTGTATAAAATTCATTTAAGTATATGAAATTAATCTAAAAAGAGGTACATAAACACTGCAGTTCAAACTTAATCAAATTTAAGGCATTTAGATTTTTCTACATTACGAACTATGTTATAATTACATATAAAAATATAGCTTTTGACAATTTTTTTGTATAATATTCTTTAGTTGCTTCATTGGATAAAATAATGCCTTGTTCCGCTGGCTATGTAATATAATGGTTAAGATTCCAATAAACATATATCTTTGTTGCTTTTTCACGGCAAATTCTGGATTGAAATACTCTAGTACTTTTGTTTCATTGAGATATATGTAGTTTAGAATGTTGATGGTAGATTGTGATTCCTTTCCCATCCACTAGGTTCAGACATTATGTGTTTATTGGGTCATTTTTATTTCTGGGGGCACTTACATACATACCACGCAATTCTTATGCATTTACATATTTCACACCTGCACTTTACTTTTTACATTTATACCGCCCAAATCATTCATATCTTTTAAAAAATATCATATTTTCTACTTCTAAACTATGAAATTCACATTTTCATGAATAGGAAAGGTGGTATATAGTTTTGGTGTTAGAGATGTCAATACATTGGAATTGAGCTTCTTTAGTACTTTGAAAAATCAACGTATGCCTTGCTGTTGATTCACACCTGACTTTAAGCACTCATTGAACCAATTTTAACGGATATAAATCCATGTAATGAAAACATTTTCGGGCTATTTCTTTTTTCTTATTTTGTTTTTGTTTTGGTCTTCCAAATCAGCATACATCAGCAGGTCCTCTATTTATTTTCATGATGGTGGAATCTCTTCTATCAATGGTTGAAAGCCAAGTAAACAAGCTTTTCTTACGCCAAGTAAACAAGTTTTATTTTTTCTAGTGAAGAACCTGTTTACTTGGCAGAAGAAAAGTATTTTCTTATCTGTTTAAAACATAAACATTAAGAAGCTTGCCTCTTTAGGGTTTTGAATTTCTACGTTTTTTCAAATCCCTACAGGGAACTAAGCAAATAATTGCCCTTTATTTTATTGCTATCTTAATTCCATGGAATGAGCATGTTTAACATTTTTACTGATTGGCTAACATCTATGATTCGATCAGAAAGTTTTCTGCTTTATTTGGGTGATAGACTAATTGATCACTTCGAGTTAAACAAGTATCTGATCTTCATATTTCTATTACCTGGTCTTTCTTTTATCATTAGATAACATAAATTTTAAGGAAACTTACCCTACAAAGGATAGTACCCGGTTTCTTATTTCTATCGAAGGGCAAAAACTTAAGTAATACGATTGAATAACTAACAGAATTGGGAAGATATAATTATTGATATGTTTTCATCAGAAGATTCTTTGATTTGTTTCGGTGATTGGAGAACAAATCAATGTGAATTAAGGCAGCAATCAAACCGAGAGACAGTTCTATTGCTTTTTTATCCTCACATAATGGTTGTCCCTGCTGGCTCAAAGGAAGAGTATTCTAATTTCATATAGGGCCTTGGATTGTCCCAATTTAATCTGTGNCTATGGCTTTTTTATCCTCACATAGTAGTTGTCCCTGCGATTCTATTATTCAAGGCTCAAAGGAAGAGTATTTTAATTTCATATAGGACCTTGGATTGTCCCAATTTAATCTGTCCAACTAGTTATTTATTCAATATTTTCATCATTAAATCTTAATGAAAACTAAATTTATATCTTTAATCTATCCATCTAGTGTTCTTTTAAGTTTTTATTATCAAATGATGATAAGGAAAAGGCTTTTAATCTATCCATCTAGCTATTTTGTCTTATATTTTCATAATATACGTATGCCTTGTAATATAAATAATTTAAGTTGTATAAAATATTAAGAAAATTGTTTAATAAAAAAAATCATCATATATGTGCATTTTTTCGATTTCTTAGCTAGCTAGTTGTTAAAATAACAATCAAGCATATTCACGAATGTGGATGAACGGGCAAGTCCCATGTTTAAGCTTGTTTATTTATATATTCAGCATTTAAAAATAAATGAGTTTAAACGAGTCAAATGAATGAGTATTTAATTGTTAATCAAATGCACTAATTCTCTTGGAGCTTAGTCCCGCTGCAATGCTGAATGCTGTGCTTAGCTGAAAATCTCATCATTTGATTGAATAAGTTCGTCTTAGGAATGTAAAAAAGGCCATTATTCTACAACTTCTTGAATGTTGCTTGCATGAGCTATTATTTTTATAAGACTGAGTGCCAAAATACTCCCATGACGATTTACATAGTGGCACTAGTTTTTATAAAACTATCAAATTAGTCCATAGATTCGTTTAATATAGATTCGTTTAATATGGTCTAAAATAGTTCCCATTAATAGAATATGGAGATTAAATTGACGCTTCTATATAACCCCTTCATTTTCTTCATAGAAGAATTGATTTTACCTGTAATAATCTTTTATACTAACTTTGCAATTATTTATATTTTTTCTCAGGTATGGTGGTACTTCCACTAGTGGTGCATGCAAGCCAAATTCGTCATCCTTTNGCTTGATCAGACTTTGGGTGGCAAACTGGATAAGAAAGTTGACATTTCTCGGAAGCAGACTGAACCTGTTCTTGCTAAAGATGGCCAGTTCCATAGGGAAACTGAAGCACGTCTTGAACAGCCTCAAAACAACACAAATACGATAGCCCTTTCGNGCTTGATCAGACTTTGGGTGGCAAACTGGATAAGAAAGTTGACATTTCTCGGAAGCAGACTGAACCTGTTCTAGCTAAAGATGGCCAGTTCCATAGGGAAACTGAAGCACGTCTTGAGCAGCCTCAAAACAACACAAATACGATAGCCCTTTCCCTTGTTATAGATGATAATGCGGCGTTGCGAGGTGTTTTTTTATTTCTCTAACTTCATATCGTTATCTGTACTTTATGTTTCCTGTCCTCATATAAAAAGGTGAAATGATTTTTTTTTTGCAGATAAAACCTTGGTAATTGAGGACGTTGCAGCTCAACCAATTCAAATGGCTCTTTTAGTAGAAAACAGTGGACATGTTTCTCACGGAGATGCGAAAGCTGGCAATGAGAAGCCTAACTTAAATCATCAAATACATTCTGAGGAGGAGTTTGCACGAAGTTCAGATGGACTTGCGAAGTCTTTGGCAAATGGAAAATCCTCTCATCCTATCCTGAAAACTGCTGTTATGGATGAAGGTTTATCGACTGGTGCTGATAGATTNATCAAATACATTCTGAGGAGGAGTTTGCACGAAGTTCAGATGGACTTGCGAAGTCTTTGGCAAATGGAAAATGCTCTCATCCTATCCTGAAAACTGCTGTTATGGATGAAGGTTTATCGACTGGTGCTGATAGATCTCAGATAAAGCATGGAGTCAATTCTAGCTCCCTTCCTTTGTGGGAGCTTTCTTTAATGACAAAGTTAAATGGATGCGTACAAAATCATGCTAAGCAGAACACCATTTTAAAACATTCAAATGCGTCTGCTTTTTCAAGGTAATTATATAATTAATTCTCTAGATTTGCTTGAATACTGTGAAATAATTGTTTATAATGACTATCAGCATAATCTAGCTCAAGCCTATGTTATCCAATTCTCAAGAATAAGCAACTTGTATAAAATTCATTTAAGTATATGAAATTAATCTAAAAAGAGGTACATAAACACTGCAGTTCAAACTTAATCAAATTTAAGGCATTTAGATTTTTCTACATTACGAACTATGTTATAATTACATATAAAAATATAGCTTTTGACAATTTTTTTGTATAATATTCTTTAGTTGCTTCATTGGATAAAATAATGCCTTTAAAACTTGTTCCGCTGGCTATGTACCATAATGGTTAAGATTCCAATAAACATATATCTTTGTTGCTTTTTTTACGGCAAATTCTGGATTGAAATACTCTATTACTTTTGTTTCATTGAGATGTATGTAGTTTAGAATGTTGATGGTAGATTGTGATTCCTTTCCTATCCACTAGGTTCAGACATTATGTGTTTATTGGGTCATTTTTATTTCTGGGGGCACTTACATACATACCACGCAATTCTTATGCATTTACATATTTAACAACTGCACTTTACTTTTTACATTTCTACCGCCCAAATCATTCATATCTTTTAAAAAATATCATATTTTCTACTTCTAAACTGTGAAATTCACATTATCATGCATAGGAAAGGTGGTATATATGTAAAAATTGAAGTTTTGGTGTTAGATATGTACATACATTGGAATAGAGCTTCTTTAGTACTTTGAAAAATCAACTTATGCCTTGCTGTTGATTCTCACCTGACTTTAAGCACTCATTGAACCAATTTTAACGGATATAAATCCATGTAATGGNTTACTTTTTACATTTATACCGCCCAAATCATTCATATCTTTTAAAAAATATCATATTTTCTACTTCTAAACTGTGAAAATTTACATTTTCATGCATAGGAAAGGTGGTATATATGTAAAAATTGAAGTTTTGGTGTTAGATATGTAAATACTTTGGAATTGAGCTTTTTTAGTACTTTGAAATATCAACTTATGCCTTGCTGTTGATTCTCACCTGACTTTAAGTACTCATTGAACCAATTTTAACGGATATAAATCCATGTATTG
This sequence comes from Phalaenopsis hybrid cultivar, assembly GCA_002079205.1. NCBI lineage: Eukaryota > Viridiplantae > Streptophyta > Magnoliopsida > Asparagales > Orchidaceae > Phalaenopsis > Phalaenopsis hybrid cultivar. The sequence continues at coordinate 317,817 of JXCR01148529.1, read as the reverse complement.
AAAACATTTTCAGGCTATTTCTTTTTTCTTATTTTGTTTTTGTTTTGGTCTTCCAAATCAGCATACATCAGCAAGTCCTCTATTTTTTTTCATGGTGGAATCTCTTCTATAAATGGTTGAAAGCCAAGTAAACAAGCTTTTCTTATGCCAAGTAAACAAGTTTTATTTTTTCTAGTGAAGAACCTGTTTACTTGGCAGAAGAGAAGTATTTTCTTATCTGTTTAAAACATAAACATTAAGAAGCTTGCCTCTTTAGGGTTTTGGATTTCTACGTTTTTCCAAATCCTTACAGAGAACTAAGCAAATGATTGTCCTTTATTTTATTGCTATCTTAATTCCATGGAATGAGCATATTTAACATTTTGGCTGATTGGCTAACATCTATGATTCGATCAGAAAGTTTTCTGCTTTATTTGGGTGCTAGACTAATTGATCACTTCGAGTTAAACAAGTATCTGATCTTCATATTTCTATTACCTGGTCTTTCTTTTATCATTAGATAACATAAATTTTAAGGAAACTTACCCTACAAACGATAGTACCCAGTTTCTTATTTCTATCGAAGTGCAAAACCTAAGTAACACGATTGAATAACTAACAGAATTGGGAAGATATTTTTATTGATATGATTCCATCAGAAGATTCTTTGATTTGTTTCAGTGATTGGAGAACAAATCAATTTGAATTAAGGCAGTAATCAAACCGAGAGACAGTTCGATCGCTTTTTTATCCTCACATAGTAGTTGTCCCTGCGATTCTATTATTCAAGGCTCAAAGGAAGAGTATTCTAATTTCATATAGGACCTTGGATTGTCCCAGTTTAATCTGTCCAACTAGTTATTTATTCAATATTTTCATTATTAAATCTTAATGAAAACTAAATTTATATCTTTAGTCTATCCATCTAGTATTCTTTTAAGTTTTTATTATCAAATGATAATTAGGAAAATGCTTTTAATCTATCCATCTAGCTATTTTGTCTTATATTTTCATAATATACGTATGCCTTTGTAATATAAATAATTTAAGTTGTATAAAATATTAAGAAAATTGTTGAATAAAAAAAAAAATCATCATATATGTGCATTTTTTCGATTTCTTAGCTAGCTAGTTGTTAAAATAACAATCAAGCATATTCACGAATGTTGATGGACGGGCAAGTCCCATGTTTAAGCTTGTTTATTGATATATTGAGCATTTAAAAATAAATGAGTTTAAACGAGTCATATGAATGAGTATTTAATTGTTAATCAAATGCACTAATTCTCTTGTAGCTTAGTCCCACTAAAATGCTGAATGCTGTGCTTAGCTGAAAGTCTCATCATTTGATTGAATAAGTTCATCTTAGGAATGTAAAAAAGACCATTATTCTACAACTTCTAGAATGTTGCTTGCATGAGCTATTATTTTTATAAGACTGAGTGGCAAAATACTCCCATGACGATTTACATAGTGGCACTTGTTTTTATAAAATTATCAGATTAGTCCATAGATTCGTTTAATATGGTCTAAAATAGTTCCCATTAATAGAATATGTTGATTAAATTGACGCTTCTATATAANGGAATGTAAAAAAGACCATTATTCTACAACTTCTAGAATGTTGCTTGCATGAGCTATTATTTTTATAAGACTAAGTGCCAAAATACTACCATGACGATTTACATAGTGGCACTAGTTTTTATAAAATTGTCAAATTAGTCCCTAGATTCATTTAATATGGTTTAAAATAGTTCCCATTAAAAGAATATGGAGATTAAATTGACGCTTCTATATACTCTGGGACTAAAATGACCCCTTCATTTTCTTCACAGAAGAATTGATTTTACCCGTAATAATCTTTTATACTAACTTTGCAATTATTTATATTTTTTCTCAGATATGGTGGTACTTCCACTAGTGGTGCATGCAAGCCAAATTCGTCATCCTTATGCATAAAAAACAAGGAATATATTGATCAAACAACCCATGTAAGCTGTCGTGGCACCGATAATGTGGAACCTTCCGCCTCTAGAGTTGAAGTTGTCGAAAAATTTCAGATATATTCGGACAGAAACATGGAGGAAGATACTGCTGGCCATTCTCAACTAGGTTTCACGCCAATGCCTATTCCGGTTGGAGCAGTCTCTTACCCAAGCTTCTGTATGGGATATGGTGAACCGATAATACATCAGGATAACCCCTTAATAGTGCAGAGTTTCTCTGCTGCAGGAAATGGGCAGTGTAGAACATATTCTGATAGTCATTCGGGATCTATCGAATTTCGTTGCCACGATTTAAATCATCCTCTCCCATGTAGGGGACAAGTGGATGATACCGAAGCTGGAGAAGAGCTAGGTTTGTCTTCTAGTCCTACTGAAGAGGTCTATAAAAATGGCAGCAGTAGTAGAGATGTTCTAAAATGTTCTGGGAGCAATGATAGTGATGACACAATGGGAGATGCCGCTGCAGCAATGGGGGCTGGTCGGGAAAGCGGGAACGAAAATGGCTTTCAAAACTTTGTTAAGAACGGAATGAGTTCTGATCTCTCTCATCGAGAGGCTGCGATAATTAAATTCCGGCTGAAAAGGAAGGATAGATGCTTTGCGAAAAAGGTAATGGATAAGTTTGCATCTTATTTTACTGAATACTCCCACTAAGTTGCCAAGTTTTAATTTTTGCTTTTTTTATTTTTATTTCTATTTATTTGCTTATGTTTTTCTTGAAATAAAACATATGTGGTGTGTTAGAACATGTTTAAATACTCAATACAACTTTTAGATGTTGAGTTTTTTTTTAAAATAACCTAATTTTATTTTTTAAAACAGAAAATAAAAACATGTCAAAAAATGCACTTAAAAAATATGTTTTTTTAAAATAAAAGCAAAAAATAAAGATAAAAGTGATCCTAAACTAACCCTAAATATATATAAAGGCTTGTTTGCATCTTATTATCCAGATTGTTCTAGTGAATGCTATTTTTTTTATTTTTATATTGATAAGACTAGGAGCTTAAATTATTTTAGTTGTTAAATCATTTTCTTTTATTTTATCTTGGATGCTATTTATCTCTTTTTTTGAATGGCAATCTAGCTAATGTTTATTCTTTGATTTGATTGCTCTGTTGTTCTGTAATAGCTTAGTTGCATATGTAAAAATTTTCCTTATGAATTCATTTTTTCCTTTTTTCTGAACTAACACAGTATTTATAACTATTTACATATTAAACCTCTTCTATAGTACTGGATCTTATTTACATGGAATAAAGCATGTCCATATGTGTTTTAGCATCTCATTTTTTTTTTTCAACTTTTAAATCTTTGTAATGAAAGCAATGCGATGAACAATAAAAGCGATAAAGAGCATAATATCACCATTAAAAACCACAGTTTTCATCCTATGTAAATAGTCAGCAGACTATTTGGACACTTCACTCCTTCAAAATTATCTATTTCTTATGCTTTTCGCTTTGATATTAACCTTATGATTGTTTTTACCTAATAATATTCTTTCTTAAATGAATCTATGCTTCAATTTTCATCCCTCCATGTCTTTAATCTCAACAGGTCAGATACCATAGCAGGCAAAAGCTCGCCGAGCAACGCCCGAGAGTAAAAGGTCAATTCGTGAGCAAAAGATCTTAAGAACTCAATTCAAAACAGGAGGCTAATGCCCTGATTCTGAAGCTCATCTTCCATAGCTCGGTGGCTCGAGCGAATCGCAAATGGCTGCCATGAGCATATCCTAAGTCATATTTCTCCCCCAATTAACAGTGCAAGGGAAATTTACACATGTAGGACACAATTCTTAAGTATTTACATATCTCACACTTAAAACTTTCTTATTTACATACATAACACTTCGGTGATAATGGTGCTATTTTTTTTATGTGATATTACAGATTTTTAAGTTTAGGTGTGAGATATGTAATACATTAAGAATTGTCTACTATGTGTGCTTGAATGGCCACAAACTGTAAATGATTTGGCAGCAAGAACTGTGACTGGAAACATATACGGTGAAGCTGCAATCCTTTCAGCTGTACATTTCTGCTGTTACGAGTTCNCTTTTGACAATTTTTTTGTATAATATTCTTTAGTTGCTTCATTGGATAAAATAATGCCTTTAAAACTTGTTCTGCTGGCTATGTACTATAATGGTTAAGATTCCAATAGACATATATCTTTGTTGCTTTTTTATGGCAAATTCTGGATTGAAATACTCTATTACTTTTGTTTCATTAAGATATATGTAGTTTAGAATGTTGATGGTAGATTGTGATTCCTTTCCCATCCACTAGGTTCAGACATTACGTGTTTATTGGGTCATTTTTATTTCTGGGGCCACTTACATACATACCACGCAATTCTTATACATTTACATTATTANTCTGATAGTCATTCGGGATCTATCGAATTTCGTTGCCACGATTTAAATCATCCTCTCCCATGTAGGGGACAAATGGACGATACCGAAGCTGGAGAAGAGCGAGGTTTGTCTTCCAGTCCTACTGAAGAGGTCTATAAAAATGGCAGCAGTAGCAGAGATGTTCTAAAATGTTCTGGGAGCAATGATAGTGATGACACAATGGGAGATGCCCNGCTGGAGAAGAGCGAGGTTTGTCTTCCAGTCCTACTGAAGAGGTCTATAAAAATGGCAGCAGTAGCAGAGATATTCTAAAATGTTCTGGGAGCAATGATAGTGATGACACAATGGGAGATGCCGCTGCAGCAATGGGGGCTGGTCGGGAAAGCGGGAACGAAAATGGCTTTCAAAACTTTGTTAAGAACGGAATGAGTTCTGATCTCTCTCATCGAGAGGCTGCGATAATTAAATTCCGGCNAGCAGAGATATTCTAAAATGTTCTGGGAGCAATGATAGTGATGACACAATGGGAGATGCCGCTGCAGCAATGGGGGCTGGTCGGGAAAGCGGGAACGAAAATGGCTTTCAAAACTTTGTTAAGAACGGAATGAGTTCTGATCTCTCTCATCGAGAGGCTGCGATAATTAAATTCCGGTTGAAAAGGAAGGATAGATGCTTTGCGAAAAAGGTAATGGATAAGTTTGCATCTTATTTTACTGAATACTCCCACTAAGTTGCCAAGTTTTAATTTTTGCTTTTTTTATTTTTATTTCTATTTATTTGCTTATGTTTTTCTTGAAATAAAACATATGTGGTGTGTTAGAACATGTTTAAATACTCAATACAACTTTTAGATGTTGAGCCTTTTTTAAAATATCCTAATTTTATTTTTTTAAACAGAAAATAAAAACATGTAAAAAATGCACTGAAAAAATATGTTTTTAAAATAAAAACAAAAAATAAAAATAAAATAAATAANTTTTCTTGAAATAAAACATATGTGGTGTGTTAGAACATGTTTAAATACTCAATACAACTTTTAGATGTTGAGTTTTTTTTTAAAATAACCTAATTTTATTTTTTAAAACAGAAAATAAAAACATGTCAAAAAATGCACTTAAAAAATATGTTTTTTTAAAATAAAAGCAAAAAATAAAGATAAAAGTGATCCTAAACTAACCCTAAATATATATAAAGGCTTGTTTGCATCTTATTATCCAGATTGTTCTAGTGAATGCTATTTTTTTTATTTTTATATTGATAAGACTAGGAGCTTAAATTATTTTAGTTGTTAAATCATTTTCTTTTATTTTATCTTGGATGCTATTTATCTCTTTTCTTGAATGGCAATCTAGTTAATGTTTACTTATTCTTTGATTTGATTGCTCTGTTGTTCTGTAATAGCTTAGTTGCATATGTAAAAATTTTCCTTATGAATTCATTTTTTCCTTTTTTCTGAACTAACACAGTATTTATAACTATTTACATATTAAACCTCTTCTATAGTACTGGATCTGATTTACATGGAATAAAGCATGTCCATATGCGTTTAAGCATCTCATTTTTTTTTTTAACTTTTAAATCTTTGTAATGAAAGCAATGCGATGAACAATAAAAGAGATAAAGAGCATAATATCACCATTAAAAACCACAATTTTCATCCTATGTAAATAGTCAGCAGACTATTTGGACACTTCACTCCTTCAAAATTATCTATTTCTTATGCTTTTCTAACCTTATGATTGTTTTTACCTAATTATATTCTTTCTTAAATGAATCTATGCTTCAATTTTCATCCCTCCATTTCTTTAATCTCAACAGGTCAGATACCATAGCAGGCAAAAGCTCGCCGAGCAACGTCCGAGAGTAAAAGGTCAATTCGTGAGCAAAAGATCTTAGAACTCATTTCAAAACAAGAAGCTAATGCCCTGATTCTGAAGCTCATCTTCCATAGCTTGGTGGCTCGAGCGAATCGCAAATGGCTGCCATGAGCATATCCTAAGTCATATTTCTCCCCCAATTAACAGCGTAAGGGAAATTTACACATGTAGGACACAATTCTTATGTATTTACATATCTCACACTTAAACTTTCTTATTTACATACATAACACTTCGGTCATAATGGTGCTATTTTTTTATGATGTGATATTACAGATTATTAAGTTTAGGTGTGAGATATGTAATACATTAAGAATTGTCCACTATGTGTGCTTAAATGGCCACAAACTGTAAACGATTTGGCAGCAAGAACTGTGACTGGAAACATACTTTCAGCTGTACATTTCTGCTGTTACGAGATTGGATTTCCCTCCAACGGGCAGAAGATTTCAAACGGTAATTAATGTATTTTGTTAGAGCATATATGTGATGTATTAGTGATTAAGCTCTTACTAATTGTCTTCACAATTTATGGTATATGCGTATAATTTTCGGCTCTAATGAAAATCTTTTGTTCCTTTTTTATTGTTTTTTTTTTTATTTTTTTTGCTATAAAAAAAAAATGTAAATAGTAGATATATAAATACATAATTGTAATAATACTTTTGGTCGAAAATTGCGACAAAATCCTGCGTTTCGCATGCTCTCCTCATCATGAAAGCAGCAGAGCAGGCGATGAATTGACGTACGGAAAAGTGCAACTCTACACTAAACACAAATAGAAAGAGCATGGCTGACCTTTAAAATGCTCCATGATTCGTGCATATCAATTAAGAGCTGAATTGCGTCGTATCTGCACGATTCCTAAAGTTGATCCAAAGGTTAAGAGATTGATCTATTATATAATCAACAAACAAACGATTTTCGCCTTGCACGAAGATTTATGTGTCATCTTGTTTTTATTAAATTTTCTCGGTTATTGAGTCATTGATCGAAGAGACATGAAGAGAAAAATAGGGAGGCTGCCACCTCTATGTGCTGCATTAATGGCAAGCTGAACATTTTCCTTTTTTTTCTTAGCCATATTTCTTTATTTGTATATTTAACATTTAAAGTTTATATTTTGTATTAATAGTACTTGAATTCTATATAATACACCAAAAATATTCTTATTTTAATTTTGAATATAAGAATTGAATATCATGTATTAAAATCTTCTTGAGGCATTTACTATAAGATTTTTTTTANCCTGCGTTTCGCATGCTCTCCTCCATCATGAAAGCAGCAGAGCAGGCGATGAATTGACGTACGGAAATGTTCAACTGTGCACTAAACACAAATGGAAAGAGCATGGCTGACCTTTAAAATGCTCCATGATTCGTGCACATCATTTAAGAGCTGAATTGCGTCGTATCTGCACGATTCCTAAAGTTGATCCAAAGGTTAAAAGATTGATCTTTTGTGTAATCAACAAACAAACGATTTTCGCCTTGCACGAAGATTTATGTGTCATCTTGTTTTTTATTAAATTTTCTCGGTTATTGAGTCATTGATCGAAGAGACATGAAGAGAAAAATAGGGAGGCTGCCACCTCTATGTGCTGCATTAATGGCAAGCTAAACATTTTCCTTTTTTTTTTAGCCATATTTCTTTATTTGTATATTTAACATTTAAAGTTTATATTTTGTATTAATAGTACTTGAATTCTACATAATACACCAAAAATATTCTTATTTTAATTTTTTTTAAAAAAATTAAAATATATTTTGAATATAAGAATTGAATATCATGTATTTAAATCTTCTTGAGGCATTTACTATAAGATTTTTTTTTTTGGCTTGAATCTTTTTATTTATATGTATGATATTTAAACAATTTGTAATGTCATATTGAGAAATGATCTATGAATTATAGAAAACTTTAATTTCAGCAAATTATAGCCAAAATGATATCAACATTGATTAAATTCGAGTAAAATCTGTATTAAACCATTTTTTGAAAGCATTGGGTGGTCAAATTGAGGATCAAATGCATTCCAAAATTGACAAATGTACAGTCAAATCTAGTGTATCAATGAGATGCATCCAACGAGCCTATGATCTCTTAATTCTGACATTATCCTTAAAAATTTTATTTAATCAATAGAATCATTCTAGGTCGTCCAATGGAATAATCCAGATTCCCTACCTTATTTAGCAGGGATGTTGCTCTCATGATCTATAAATTGAGCCCACTCTTCATGAAAGGGGGGTGACCTAAACCTTGATAAAGGAGGAGTGAAATCCGAGAGCCTTTATGGATTTGAAGACCTTGCGATAATTTTCACTCTTCATAGCCACCAACCACCGTTGACTGCTGACGGGCGCCCCCTGGTGTGTAATAATGCACTTCGAGTATGACTTAATGACACACCTTGAATACGGTGTCATGAAGTGCTCCAGATACAGCGTGACGACACACCCTAAATACCGTGTTACCAAAAACTTACGAATGATGTGTAACGACATGCCCAAAATATATTATAACAATGCACCTTATATATGATTTAACGATGAGCCATGTTTGCAATATAACAATGCACCTTATATATGATTTAACGATGAGTCATGTTTGCAATATAACAATGCACTATGGATACAGTGAAACCAAATATCCCGAATATCAGATAACAAATGACGTCATATCAAATATCCAATGATAACTCATTGCAGTAACTCTTGACAGCCATTGTATTTAGAACATGACGATTTTCTCCAAACTCCTAAAGTTTCCTTCTTACATCGTATACTGACAAGTGATGTCTTTGTTGCAATCACCTACCAATGTAACATCAATTACACCTTATAGGGATCATTGCTCATGCAACTCCCAACTACAACCTTGGTGCCTAGCTGATGCTATTGCAGCTCCCCAACACGGCCTACATTACCAACTACTGCCTATGTGGCTCACTGCTCATACAACATTTAACTACGATCTTAGTAACCAACTGATGCTTTTATAGCTCCCCATCATGGCCAACATGGCCTACTATGGTCTATGCAGCTCACCGCTCATGCAACTTCCAACTATGACAACTATGGTCAACTAATGTTACCACAACTTTCAACTATAGCCTCTGTGACCAACCAATTCTATTACAATCACCGTCTAAAATATTTATGACGGACTTGTGTTTTCATAGCAATCAACTACGGCATTTGCAACTTGATTATGATTATTATCATTGAATTATTGTTGTACGATAAATTTGTAGTTTCTTCTTTTTTAATTCAGGAGAAGAGTATAACTATCCATCTAAAATCACATAAAGCCCCGTGTTTTTTTCACTCTTTCAGTTTTTCCAGATAAAAAATCATGAGGTTTCTCCTGCTATATTTCATATATTTGTGTATGTTAAATCTTCAGACAAAACTAAAATGTTAAATTATTATTCTACCATCATAAATCTTACGTCACACAACAAGAAATAATAATAATAATATTATTATTAATTATTAAAAATAAATCATTTTTTCATATATAAATCTACAATGTTAAATTATTATATCTGTAAATATATAATTTAAATATTAAATATATAAATATATGAGAATTATATGATGTGGAGGTAAAATTGAAAATCTTTTACTTTAATAATATTTTCTAAATGCAAATTTATCATAATAGAATTTTAAAATCTGTGAAATAACTTTCAGAATTTTGTAGCCGCTGAATTAATCGACTTTCAGACATAACTTTTTTATTTTCCGACATTTTGATTTAATTTCAACAATATCGAAACGATTTTAGGAAATCTAAAATTATTAATTTTTTTTATATATTCGAGAATTTCACTTAATTTTAAGAAAATCAAGTAAAATTTATGAATTTAGCCTAAAATTATTGATAAGCCGTTCACAAATTTGTACAAGTACGAATCATAGATAAATACCTTCAAAATTCAATCTACGATCATTAGGGCTCGATTTCAACAAAATTTATGGTAAAACTGACCGTCCATACAGGATGAGCCCAATGGTATCAAAGTTGGGTTAATCCATGTCCAATCAAGCTCGGATCAAACCGTTGAAACATATTTGGAGCTTTGGAACGTCAAATGAACTCCAAATTTGACGTATTTATAGTGATATCGAGCGTCTCGACTAGAGGAATCTAACAAACATAAGATTGTTAAATTATTAGGTTATTAAGACATTCTAATCATAAGAAAATAAAATAATGTTTAAGAGAGATCAATATGTATTAGTTGATTGGCTGGTTATGAAAGTTATTCTCCAAAGTGACTAAAACATCTTCACCCCATAGGCTATAAATAAAACCCCTATTTACTTGAGAGGTGAGAAGAATATTAGAAATCTCATAGCCCATTCTAAACTGAGTACCTGAATATAACTACAATCTTCGTAGCCGTTGAACTCCTTTGACCATTACTGGCCATCACTGCCTACTATTGCTGACCTCCGGTTGTCGATAACAACTTTTTGCAAACATTTTATGTAAACACGGTCATAAATAAATAAAAAGTCTTATTGAATGCACAAATAAAACTTTTGGTCTCTGTAGTCGCTGACCACCGACAACCAATACTTATAAAATAGTAATGATTTTGGTTTCTAACATCTATATTTTTCTTTACATTGTATAAAGATAAATATAGTGTTCAGTGTAAAATTGTAGCTCCGCTCTTCTTGAAAGAATGGGTCCAAACACCAACTACAATATTTGTGATCAGCTACTTATATTACTACTTTCAACTACGGCCTATACGACTAATTGTTACTGTTACACCTTCCAACTACGACCACCATAACCAATTATGAATATTCTGTGATAACTTTTGGCCTTCATAGGTGCTCACCATCATAAACTATTGTCAATTAGCTACCACTCACTATCACTAACCATCATCATTTGTCGCCTCCGATAAACTCTACTGCCGAATTTTCCGACGCATAATAACTCTTTAAATTTTCACTAAAATTCTAAGCTCCTTAAATTTTTTCAAATTTTTATCAAAATTCTAATTTTACTCCTAGTGGTATTTCATTGATTTAATTAGATTATTATCANTAACTGTTCCAGCAATGTTAACAGATTGTTTGACAAACAATCTGGCATAATCTTCCTCAGCTGCCAATTGGATTAGAAGGTCCCTCCCATCCAAAAGCCCAATTTTCCACTTGCCTATAAACTTAAGAGGTTCAAAAAAACTTCTAACTTGTTCCATTTTAGGATGTCCTAGCTGAAATTTGTGTACTAGAGTGAACTTAACCTCTTCTCTTAAAGCATCAATTTCCTCGGTAGTGAAGTAAACAGTTGTTTCACCCTCTTTAGATCCAAGAGGGTGAATACAAGGACTACTTCCTTTTCCAGCAGCAATATCATGGAATTCCTGTGGGAATACTAGAAGGTCATAATCTTGTAATGAGTCAGTGGATTTTCCAACCACTCCAGCATAAGTTGCTTTTGTCCATTGGGAATCAGTCGAAATATCAATGGAAGAGGCCATCACCCTTCCAAAATAAGCAGGTTATGATTTAACTAGACAGTAAGAGCTATCCAGAAGTAACCAGAGAAACCTAAGAGAGTTTTCTCCCCAAAGAAGCCAGCCACTTCTGATACCCAAGGAGAAAACAGCAAAAGAGACCAGTGGAGTTTTCCTCCCTAAAGGGAGTTCAGCAACGAATGAAACCTCAAAAAACTAGGGGAAAAGGGAATTTCCCAAAAAATAGTGGGACAAAAGAAGAAGAAACCAATGGAACAGTGCCACTAAAGTTAGCAGGGAATGAAGCAACAACCCCCAATGAAACAGTGCCAGGAAGAAAATGCAANTTTAGATAAGGGACTTTTAAGAGGTCACCCTTTAACAAAAAGGAAAGAGAAGAGGAGGGAGTAGTGGAAACTAAAGTGGCATCAGATTGACTTGCAATTATTGCAAGCCAGTTAGCAGGTTTGTTGCCTTCTTTGTAATTGAAGTGAGCTGAAGTTGACACTATTTTTTAAGTTCCTAGATGGATTTGAGCATTTGGAGTACGTGCCAAGGAGGAGATAAAGATCTTTCAACCAGCTAGAGAAGCAAAGAACAATCAGTTTCAATCATTATATAACACCAATCCATCTGAACAGCAATGTAGAGTGCCCAAAAAAGAGCAGTTGTTCCAATTTCAAGTGCATCTTGGGCATGCATTGGGCTGTAGAAATACAACTTGCAGCTGCCAGTATAGTCCCTGAAGATACCTCAAAATCTAGCACCCTGCCCATTATAGCTCCCATCTATATTGGCTTTGATCCAGAAGTGGGTGGGTTTGATCCNTTGTCCTTTATTTTATTGCTATCTTAATTCCATGGAATGAGCATATTTAACATTTTGGCTGATTGGCTAACAACTATGATTCGATCGGAAAGTTTTCTGCTTTATTTGGGTGATAGACTAATTGATCACTTCGAGTTAAACAAGTATCTGATCTTCATATTTCTATTACCTTGCCTTTCTTTTATCATTAGATAACATAAATTTTAAGGAAACTTACACTGCAAAGGATAGTACCCAGTTTCTTATTTCTATCGAAGTGCAAAAACTTAAGTAATACGATTGAATAACTAACAGAATTGGGAAGATATAATTATTGATATGATTCCATCAGAAGATTCTTTGATTTGTTTCGGTGATTGGAGAACAAATCAATTTGAATTAAGGCAGTAATCAAACCGAGAGACAGTTCTATGNATTTGTAATGTCATATTGAGAAATGATCTATGAATTATAGAAAACTTTAATTTCAGCAAATTATAGCCAAAAAGATATCAAAATTGATTAAATTCGAGTCAAATCCGTATTAAACCATTTTTTGAAAGCATTGGGTGGTCAAATTGAGGATCAAATACATTCCAAAATTGACAAACTTGCATTCAAATCTAGTGTCTCATCCAACGAGCCTAAGGTCTCTTAATACTGACATCATTAATAAACTTATATATCCTTAAAAATTTTATTTAATTAATAAAATCATTCTAGGCCGTCCAATGGAATAATCAAGATTCCCTACCTTATTTAGCGGGGATGTTACTCCCATGATCTATAATTTGAGCCCACTCTTCATGAAACAGACGTGACCTAAACCTTGATGAATGAGGAGGAGTGGAATCCGAGAACATTTATGGATTTGAAGACCTTGCGATAATTTTCACTCTTCATAGCCACCAACCACCATTGACTGCTGACGGGCGCCCCCTGGTGTGTAATAATGCACTTCGAATATGACTTAATGACACACCTTGAATACGGTGTAATGACATGCTCCAGATATAGTGTGACGTGCACCCTAAATACGGTGTTTCGACAAACTCCCAAATGATGTGTAACGATGTGCCCAAAATATATTATAACAATGCACCTTAAATATGATATAAAGATGCACCCTGTTTGCAATATAACAATGCACTATGGAGACAGTGAAACCAAATATCCTAAATATGGATTAACAAATGACGTCATATGGAATATCTGATGATAACACATTGCAATAACCCCTTACAACCAATGTATTTGGAACATGACGATTTTCTCTAAACTCCCAAAGTTTCTTTCTTACATCGTATACTGACAAATGATGTTTTTGTTGCAATCACCTATCAATATAACATCAATTACACCTTATATGGATCAATGCTCATGCAACTTCGAACTACGACCTTGGTGGCCAACTGATGCTATTGCAGCTCCCCACTACGGCTTATATTACCAACTATTGCCTATGTGGCTTACTGCTCATATAACTTTCAACTACGGTCTTAGTAACCAACTGATGCTATTATAGCTCCCCATCATGGCCAACATGGCCTACTATGGTCTATGCAGCTCACCACTCATGCAACTTCCAACTATGACAACTATGGTCAACTAATGTTCCCACAACTTTCAACTACAACCTATGTGACCAACCGATGCTATTACAATCACAGTCTACAATATTTATGACGGACTTGTGTTTTCGTAGCAATCAACTACGGCATTTGCAACTTGATTATGACTATTATTGTTGAATTATTGTTGTACGCTAAATTTGTATTTTCTTCTTTTTTAATTCAGGAGAAGAGTATAACTACGCATCTAAAATCACATAAGCCCCGTGTTTTTTTCACCCTTTCAGTTTTTTCCAGATAAAAAATCATGGGGTCATATATTTGTGTATGTTAAATGTTCAGACAGAACTAAAACGTTAAATTATTATTCTACCGTTATAAATCTTATGTCACACAACAAGAAATATTATTATTAATTATTAAAAATAAATCATTTTTTCATATATAAATTTACAATGCTAAATTATTATACCTGTAAATATATAATTTAAATATTAAATATATAAATATATGAGAATTATGTGATGTGGAGGTAAAATTGAAAATCTTTTACTTTAATAATATTTTCTAAATACAAATTTATCATAATAGAATTTTAAAATCTGTGAAATAACTTTCAAAATTTTGTAGCCGCTGAATTAATCGACTTTCAGACATAACTTTTTATTTTCCGACATTTTGATTTATTTTCAACAATATCGAAACGATTTTAGGAAATAAAAAAAATATTAATTTTTTTTATATATTCGAGAATTTCACTTAATTTTAAGAAAATCTAGTAAAATTTATGAATTTAGCCTAAAATTATTGATAAGCCGTCCACAAATGTGTACAAGCTCGAATCTCAGATAAATACTTTCAAAGTTCAATCTAAGATCATTAGGGCTCGATTTCAACAAAGTTTATGGTAAAACTGATCGTCCAGACGAGATGAACCGAACGGTATCAAACTTGGGTCAATCCATGTACAATCAAGCTCGGATCAAACTATTGAAGCATATTTGGAGCTTCAGAACGTCAATTGAATAGTCATATGAACTCCAAATTTGACGTATTTATAGTGATATCGAGCATCTCGACGAGATGAATCTAACAAACATAAGATTGTTAAATTATTAGATTATTAAGACATTATAATCATAAAAAAATAAAATAATGTTTAAGGGAGATCAATATGTGTTATCTGATTGGGTGGTTAGGAAAGTTATTCTCCAAATTGACTAAAACATCTTCACCTTAGAGGCTATAAATAAACCCTCAATTTACTTGAGAGGTGAGAAGAAGATCAGAAATCTCAAAGCCCATTCTAAATTAAATACCTGAATATAACTACAATCTTCGTAGTCGTTGAACTCCTTTGACCATTACTAGCCATCACTGCCTACTATCGCTGACCTCCGGTCGTCGATAACAAGTTTTTGCAAACATTTTATCCTAAACACGGTCATAGATAAATAAGTCTTATTGAATACACAAATATAACTTTCGGTCTCTGTAGTCGCTGACCACCGACAACCACTGCGTATGAATATCGTAATGATTTTGGTTTCTAACATCTATATTTTTCTTTACATTGTATAAAGATAAATGTAGTGTTCAATGTTACTATTACAGCATCCGACTACGACCACCGTGACCAATTATGAATATCCGATGATAACTTTTGACATTCATAGTTGCTCACCACCATAAACTACTGCCAATTAGCTACCACTGAATATCGCTAACTATCATCATTTGTCACCTCTGATCACCAACAACCAATGCTTACCACTGTTGTTGCCAAAACACAATGGTATAAAAAAGTTAAGATGTTACTCCATTGCAAAATTTTCCGACGCATAATAACTTTTTAAATTTTCACTAAAATTCTAAGCTCCTANATATATATATATAATATTTTGTAAAAATAATTTAATTTTTTATGCGAGGACTTTAACCTGATTGAAAATTGTTGAAATGCACCCAAGGGATTACTAATTTACTCATTTATCGAAGAGCATTGAGCCCTACACCTTTTATTTTTTATTCCTTAACAAAATAAATTAAATTGAAAAAAAAAATAATATTATAAAAATCCACTATAATTGGAGGTACATTTCACTCAAGAAATTATATCCTTGCATGCCATTGGTCTACCTCGAGTTTAGGGTTAAACCAACGGTTCGACCAATGAACCGACAAATCGGCTCTGGTTTGAGAAAAAAATATTACATCAGGAGTAGGAGTCTTGATACAAAAATATATTAGGATTTCATTTAATGTTTATCATGCGAACATTACCGACTCACCGTATATTAAATTATTTTATTTTATTGTTTTTAAGGGGGCTTAGACTCTGCATGTGATAGACAATGATTAGAGTCTTGATGGATTATTATAACAAAAGTCGTGATGTAATATAATTTTATGTTAGATTTTGAAATCATTTGTGTTCGGAACCCGGGAAAAAATTTCGATAAATTTGAATAGAAATATTTTAGGAAATAAACCTCTCGAAATTACAAAATCACCCTTCAATTCTCTCTTTTACCCCATTAACCCTACGGTTCCCCGTCCCTGGTCCCACCCCGCTCGTATTTCAAATCACGCCTCGGCGGCTGTTCTCTTCCCTTCATCTCTACACCCACACCACTCGCCGGCATCCTCATGGCGGAGAATTTACCTCCTCACGTCTCCGACGGCCAACAATGGCTTCCGTCCGCCTTTAACAGGGATCGCCTCGCGGCCATGGACGACCTCGCTCAAAAGCTCGCATCTTTCGACCTCCTCGACCACCGCATCGCCTCCATGGACGACCTCTCGCAAAAGCTTGCATCTTTCAACATCCTCGATCACCAGCGAGCACATCCGACCGTTAAACCCTTAAAAGGTTCACCTTTTTACCCGGAGGTATTTCTGCAAAACTCTGTTTTTAAACTCTGTTCTCTTTTTTTTTCCATGTTTTTTTTCTATCTAGGTTTAGTTTCAGGGACAGGGAAAGCCAACCTCTTTGTTATCACCAATGAACGCCGGTTTTAAACCTCCTTTCCGGCGAAGAGTCGCCGGCGGCGGCGGCGGAGTCGTCGGTGAACGCATCGGTCCTTTTGTTGCTGTTTCAAAAAACGTTTATAAGTATTATCCGTCATTACCGGTCGATTTCTATGTATGGGTTGCAATATTTGATTTTTTTTAACCATTAATGCTCTGTTTCTATTTGAATGATTAATATTTTCGGCCTTCTTATTGCAGCTTGAAAGGTTTAAGATGGCGAGTGCTGCTGCTAGGGTTTTGCAGAGGCAACGGATGGTGCATGACCATGAATCCAACCGACTTTTACCCATCCGGTCTGCCGGCACGGTTCGGAAAAGTAGCGGGACCGGTGTTTTTCTCCCCCGAGTTCACAGAATCGACTCCAAGAAGAAATTTTGTGAGTTGTTTTCCGTTCAACTGTCTGTTGCTCCATAGATTTTGTTTTTTTTTTGTAAATTGCGGCAAGTAATTGATAGTTTGCTCTTTCTTTTAAAGATTACTTTTTTCTCAACTTTCAGAAGCTTTATAAGGATAAAAAACTTATTTTTTTCTGATTAACGATAGTTATCTCCGCTGTTTTTTTCTAAAGATTGGATTTTTCCTTACTTTCAGAAGGTTTATAAACAGAAAATTTTGTCTTATTCCATCTAACGATACTTATATTTGCTATTGAATTCATAATTATTTTATATATCATTATCTCTGCTGCTTCTTCGAAAGATTGCATTTTTTTCAACTTTCAGAAGGTTTATAAAGAGAAAAAGATGTATTTTTTCAGCTATCCTTATGTTTGCTGTTTTTTTTTTCAAAAATTACATTTTCCTCTGTATCAGAAGCTTTATACAGATAAACATTTATTTATTTTTCCACTTAACGATGGTCATCTTAGCTGTTTCTTCAAAAGATTGTATTTTTCTGAACTTTTCTGAAGGTTTATGAAGAGACAAAGTTGCACAGTTAACAATACTTCTTATTTTTTTTACAGAGAAACACTCATCTTTTCCAGTTAATGATAATTATCTTTGCTGTTTCTTGCAAAGCTTACATTTTTTTAACTTCAGAGGTTATATAAATATAAAAAAAAACATATATTTTTCCAGCTGGTTCGAAAGGAAAAGCTCAGATCCAGGAATCAATGAGGAATCCAGCGTTGGGGAAACAAGAGGCGAAGCTGCTTCCTTCATCAGACATGGGTTTGCCTCAAGATTGGACTTACTGAAATACACTAAATGCTTATAATATCTGTTTCAATAATTTGAAGCTGCGCAGAGAAGAGGGGGGGCCAAAGAAGGTGTTTTTGGGAGAATGGTTTTAATGGAGAAGTACCTACAATGTGTTTTTGGAGTAACAATGATCTGACAAAAATTTGAATTTTGTAATATGTTCCTTTGTACTGGTTTTGTTGCAATTTTGTCGTGGAGTGGGAGCTGGTTTGTANAGAAGGTGTTTTTGGGAGAATGGTTTTAATGGAGAAGTACCTACAATGTGTTTTTGGAGTAACAATGATCTGGCAAAAATTTGAATTTTGTAATATGTTCCTTTGTACTGTTTTTGCTGCAATTTTGTCGTGGAGTGGGAGCTGGTTTGTAGGTTTTGATAATATGAAATAATATGAATAAGAAGGTTTGATGTCTTCTCTTTTTTTTTTCTGTTTGGTTGTTTATGTAAGCATTTAAAGTAGGGAGATTTACATGCATTACTGATTAAAAAGTGAAGTTTATGTGCATGGAAAGGTGTATTTCATTTGTTGAAAGTTGAAATGGTGAAAGTTTAGGTTCTTGAGTATGTAAATAGATAGGAATTGTGGGGTGTGCATGTAAATGTTTTTTTGAAATGTTTGAAGTTATATATAGGTAGTATGTGTTTATTTGTTTATTTATGCCATCCTGATATTTTTGATTTGATGTGATGTGAAAGATTTGTATATTATTAGTATAGAAATTGGAGTTTAGTTGTTAAAAGCATGTAAATAGTTAGGAATTGGGTGGCGTATGCAGGTAAATGGCTTTTTAAAATGTTTGAAGTTGTATGGTTCTTTCATATATTTATTTATTTATGGCTCATTTACATGCATTCCATACAATGCTTATGTTATTTTTGACATTTATATCAGCCAAATATTTCATATTGCATAAAAAATACCATCATTTTAACTTTTAAGAAGGGAAGCCAGCCTTTTAATGCATAGTTTATGTGACATTTTGAAATAATATTTTAGGCCTTGAATATGTAAATATAGTGTTATTTTTGTAATTTTTAGTCTTAAAATCTTAATTTTCTTGAGCATATGTATTTAAATTTTTATTGGTGTTAATACGAGATGTGCATTACCTAAAATAATTAAGATTGAGTTCTCATCATTAGTAGCACAATTAGTCGGGGCCAATGACTTTTATTAGTGCTAATCATTAGAAATAAGTAGCATACAACTGTAATTGAATATCATGATGTCAAATAGTGATGTTTACATCATCACGTTGTGACCTTATTGCATGAGAACGTTGGAAATGAAGTTATTTAATTACTTAAACATTTATTTTATATTTTATAATATAAACTAAATTAAATATGAATAAATTTATAATTTAATATGACCCTTTCAATTCTTAAAAATCATAACTATGAGAGTTTTAGTGTTATATATGCAAATACATAAACACTTCTCATACTTCCTCTTATTATTTCTCATCCAGTCGCAGAAAACCCTCCCCTTGTCCATCTATCTATTGTAATTTCTTTCATCTAAGACTTTTTACATAAAGCTCCATGACTTAGATTAATGTTTGTGATTTTTCTCTTCTTTTATCATTCTCTCAATTAGCATCAAACCATAAATTTTGACAGAAACAATCTTATTATTTCAAGTGAGAAAGAATACAGCCAAAATCAATAAAAGAAGAAGAGCAAACTTTCAACCGGTATTCCTGCCATGATTTTATCTACATGATCGAATAAAAATTTACCATCATTTTAGTGCCTCTGTGACCGCACGGGTGGAGACCTCTTAGGAATTGGTGCTGCGGAAGTCCCGGTCAGGGGAACAGTAGAGAACTCGGCGTCAAGATGTGCAGAAGGTTCGTACTGTACTACAGAAGCAGAATTTGGAACCTGAGATCTGGAAGTGTCTGCACCGCCTCTTTCTCTTTCTTCTGATTCTTTGAGAAGAAAATCAACCCATAGATCTGCAAAGGACTGGTAGAATAGAAGGATTGTGAGACTACGATGATATGTAATCATATAAGAATTGTGTGGTGGTTTATTTTTTTTAACTCATATCCAGATATGTTGGGCTGCCTTAAACTCAAGACTTTGTGATTAGAGACAAAGACGCATGATTCAAAAACAATCTTTTCTATAATTGATAGGATAAAATGGAAAATGAATTCGAGTTTTATGGTAAATAGCACCCAGTCTGAATTTAAACGGAGACATAAATACGACGAAAGGTGCACAAAAAGGTGAAACTCTGAGGTTTAACCTGATTTTCAGAAGTGCTCGATGATGCTGCCCCGGTGCTTCCGCCTAAAATTCCTCCGACAAGACGGCCCGGCAAACCCAACACGCCTCGAACAACACCTTTACCTGCAGAATGCTGAGCAAAACCTATCCTCTGTTTGTCTTCCTCAGAAAAACCCAGCATGCGAACCATAAGATCAAGAACCTGTAAACAGCCAGCTTTAGTAAATTAGCCATGAAAATCTTGCGAGGCAATGCAAAATCATGGAAAAAGAGAGGAGTGGCTGGCAAAAATACCTCTTTACTATGATTTCTCTGAAAATATGTCACCAGCAATTTAATCACAATGCGCCTACCAAAGAAAAAAAATAATAATAATCAGAATATCATATAGATTGCTTCAATTCTACTGGAAACTTGGGGCATTCACATACAAACCACTCAATTCCTATGCATTTACATATCTAACATTTATATCACCCAAATCATTCACATCACATCAAAACTACCATCATTTTAATTTTAGAAAGTGAAATGCATATTTTCATACAAAGGTAAAAGGTGGCATGCATGTAAAAATTAAAGTTTAGGTGTTAGATATGTAAATACATGAGAATTGGGTGTTTACAATATGGACGCTAGACTTTATCAAACTGAAAGAATAGTGATAGTGGTATTTTACTTTTAAAAATTTACATGTATACCACTCAAATCTTTAACATCACTTCAAAAATACCACATCACTAGTTTCTTTAAAAGTGAAATACACCTTTTCATGCATAGGTTCATGACATCAAGGTGCTATACATGTAAATATCAAAGTTTGGGTGTTAGATATGCAAATATGTAAGAACTGGATGGTATGTATAGAAATTTCCCAATTTTTTTTAAAAAAGGAAATCACCTGTCTACATAATTATCCGAATCTAGTGACATCCTGTTTAATGTTGTCATGCTTCGCTCCAGTGCATGGCGTAGTTTCGAGTTGTCTTCCTCTAGCTTATGTAGGGAACTCTTGCATTCTGATAACATTCTCTCGGTTTGATAAAGTCTAGCATTAACTTCTTCCTTTTCTCTTTTAGATATTTCCAAAGTGTTGTTGGCGACCTATACGGAAAATATTTAATAGAATTGTGATCTAAACATTATTTCCAAAAAATTATATACAAAGAATAAAATGCATCTTGTTTAGCAGGTCAAAGCTAATTCAAAACCAGTAAGATATTTGTGGGTTTGAGAGATTTGAATATCCATGAAGAACAATACAATGCAAGGTTTATAACCTTTTTTTTTTTTGGTGCGGCCGATGTCAATTTTAGATGTTTTACAAATTTAAATTTAAAATTTACAATGTTTTCAATTTAAAATTGAAAGAGCCGAAATATTTTTTTTTTTTTTGAAGCAATATAAGAGAAATAAAGGACTGCAAGAAAAATATATATGATATACTAGTTCTACATGTGATAGAAAAACTATTTTAACTTTTAAAGTGTTAGTGTATTCTGAATTTATTTTATAAAACAATCTTATAAAGCTTGTAATGTGATGCTTAACATTTATGCATCAATACGTTTAAGAACAATAATTTCAAACCACATGTTACTATTTAGAAGATCATATATAGAGATCTTCATCCTTACCGTTGATTCCATGAGATGATGTTGTTGAAATGCATCATATGCAAGATAAAATAGTTAATGGTTTAGCATATATTAAAGTGCTAATAACCTATAATTTTTCTGAAGAATTTATGCATAACATTAAACTTCATAATTATAAAATAATTTCATGTTCAATCTATAACATCAAGTACCATAAGTATCAAATAACTTGAAGATTTTTCTCATTACATGCTACCAATTAAAAAACAAAGTGAATAACACAACAATTGGTTTAGTCAAAGCAAAGAGAGAAAATACTTATAATCCCAAATTAAAGAATAATAAATATTGGATAAGTTATAATTAAGCTATGTGGTCTATGTTATACTCGAGTAAAATGAGGTGTAGGTTCAATTTACTGGGATTCATGAGCATGTTGTCCAACTAATTATTATGAGCAAATGTCTCCAACCAAGAGGGCAGATTGTATTGGATTTATATCCACCTAAAACTACTTTAAAACTCACATTAATTAAAAAAAGTCCAAAACTTATGCAAAACCTCATAATCACATAAATTTTAACGGAAAACTATTTGGAAAACCGCAAAACAAATCCATTTGGCTAAATAGTTTGAACCATCATGGAAAGTATGAAAGAAGTTAAAGACAAATAGAATGCAGAAAATTTACTTAAGGGACTGTAAAAGAACTCAGTTAAGATCGTTATTTTAGCTTGTAACATAATAACAAAAATATTCCAAATCTTCCATCAATTAATGACCGTCTAAAAAAGCCCTAAAATTGTTAAAAGGATTAACCTTCAAGATTCGTGTATGTTAGCATGCATGTGAGTTCGTGCATCATAGTCATAGCAAGTTAAAAGAAAATGTTTCATCAATAAGGCTCTCATATGATTTTGTTAAATGGCAGTATGGCTAGTGAATAATCCAGATATTTGATTACCAGTGCCATACTATTGGTGCTTTTTCAAGGAAGACTAAGAGTGAGGAAAGCAACCTTTTATGGCATTCTAGACAACAAATGCCATAATCTTAGGGTGGAAGTAAGTCAACCAGACTCGTGAGCCGGCTCGACAAGTGGCTCATGAATTGAACTCAATGAGCTAACAAGCCAAGCTCAAGCTAGTGCCGACTTAACTCATTAGCTAGTGAGCCGGCTCGTTTAAAAAAAATATTAATATAAAATATACTCAAAATATATAAATTTTGAAGATTTTCTCATTAAAATATTAAAAAGGTTAAGAGAAATAATATTTTGTATTTCATATTAAGTGATTTCTTATTATTTCTCCCATAGTTGCTCATTCTATTTATCATTTTATTTTAACACTACCTTAAATTAATATTGTTTTCTTTCTTTAATAATAAAGACGACGACTTGTGAGCCAACTCGAACTCATAAACTTCAACTCGAACTCGAACTCCATAAAATTAAGCAAGGTCAAGCTCAAGTCTAAGATAGCTCAATCTTGACTCGACTCGTTTGCACCTCTACCAAAATCAAACAAAAGAAAAGTACATGTTTAGTGCAGTAACAATTAATAACAGCCTAGAAAAAAGGGGAGTTTCCTTGAACATGCTACAAGTATGATAGCCCGAAATATTCCTTAAAATTATATACACCATTCAATCTCAAACTAAAATCATTTCCAAGCACAATTTCCATAACAAGAATGCTATTGCAAAATTATACAACGATAACTGATTCCTATGAACAGTTTTAGATAGTGAATAAAAAATTAATGCCATTTTTAAAAGAAAAGTATGATATTATGCATAAATAATGTTGTTATAGCATAATAAGAAGAAACATATTCTTACATTCAGTAATTCTTTATATTTTGCTGATTCCTCTCTCGCTGTGGTCAATTCTCTTCCAAGGCGCTCCTACAATTTTTGAGTGGTCAAAGATGGAAAATTAGTAACTGAAGTCCAAGTTCCGTTGAAAATCTCTTCTTTTCAGACTTTAATATACTCCTGATATTCAAGCAAAAAGTAATTGATATTGAACTAACCTTAGCTTCAATTTCAGCATAGTATTGTCCCAAGGCAGTCTGAAGATTTTGGAGTTCAACATTCTTTGCATCAATTATGCTCATAAAATTAGCAAGTTTTTGCTTCAACTCGTTGTTGGTTTCATTTGACTGATGAATTTCATCACTTTTTAGCTTCATCAACTCCTCCGTCTTCATTATTTCCTGCAGCAAAGAATTCTCCAGTTGCGAAATTTGAGACCTTTGATAGTCTGTCAATGTCTTCAGCTCTTCAATCAGCTTGCAGTCCTCATCCATCTTGTCCTCATCTTCAAGTTCCTAATACAATATCGTAGTAGAAGAAACCATCTTCAATTTGACTGCAGAATGTTCGAAGAGAAAAACTTCCCTTAAAATGCAGAAAGCATAAGGATGCATTCTTGATAGATTGCGGTTGAAATATTCAAAATAAAAGGAAGATTTACATACACACCATACCACTCAATTCCTATTTATTTACATATCTAACACCAAAACTTCAATTTTTACATACATGCCGCCTTGCCTATGCATGAAAAAGTATATTTTAGTTTTTGAAAGTTAAAATAGTTGTATTTTTTTATGTGAAATGAAAGATTTGAGCAGTATATATGTAAAAAGTAAAGTTTTAAGTGTTAGATATGTAAATTTATAGGAATTGAATAGTATCTATGTAACTGCCCCAAAATAAAATTTCTGGACCGACAAATTTAATACAAATTTATATAAAGGCCACTGGTGTTCGTACCAACCCATTCAAGTAATGGAGCAGGAAAAAGAATGGCGATGATGATGATTGGCAACCGTTTGATTGGTTGGAAAGGAAATATTATATAAAGAACACTCAAATTTTTCTGAAACAGAGAAACTCCATGCAGCTAACTGCATTTGCATTTATTTAACATAATACTACCTCTTTCTTTTTTTTTATTTTTTTATTTTTTTTATTTTTGCAGAGTATGTCTTGAATGAAGTTTTTTTATACATCATGCAAGATCACATGGCGGTCAAGTGACAATCATATGAATCACTCAAGTAAATGCATTATGGTATTATTGTGGACTAACCAAGGCAATGTATGGTGTATAGGAAAAATAAGGGAAATTTAAATACATACCACACAACNGTATTATTGTGGACTAACCAAGGCAATGTATGGTGTATAGCAAAAATAAGGGAAATTTAAATACATACCACACAATNTAAGAAGGTTTGATGTCTTTTTTTTTTTTTTTTTTCAGTTTGGTTGTTTATGTAAGCATTTAAAGTAAGAAGATTTACATGCATTACTGATTAAAAAGTGAATTTTATGTGCATGGAAGGTGTATTTCATTTGTTGAAAGTTGAAATGGTGAAAGTTTAGGTTCTTGGGTATGTAAATAGATAGGAATTGGGGGGTGTGCATGTAAATGTTTTTTTAAAATATTTGAAGTTATATATAGGTAGTATGTGTTTATTTGTTTATTTATGCCATCCTGATATTTTTGATTTGATGTGATGTGAAAGATTTGTATATTATTAGTATAGAAATTGGAGTTTAGGTGTTAAAAGCATGTAAATAGTTAGCAATTGGGTGGCGTATGCAGGTAAATAGCTTTTCAAAATGTTTGAAGTTGTATGGTTCTTTCATACATTTATTTATTTATGGCTCATTTACATACATTCCATATAATTCTTATGTTATTTTAAACATTTATATCAGCCAAATCTTTCATATTGCATAAAAAATACCATCATTTTAATTTTTAAGAAGGGAAGTAAGCCTTTTAATGCATAGTTTATGTGACATTTTAAAATAATATGAGATGTACATTAACTAAAATAATTGAGATTGAGTTCTCATCATTAGTAGCACAATTAGTGCTAATCATTAGAAATAAGTAGCATACAACTGTAATTGAATATCATGACGTCAAATAGTGATGTTTACATTATCACGTTGTGACCTTGTTGCATGAGAACGTTGGAAATGAAGTTATTTAACTAATTAAACATTTATTTTATATTTTATAATATAAACTAAATTAAATATAAATAAATTTATAATTTAATATGACCCTTTCAATTGCTAAAAATCATAAAAATGAGAGTTTTGGTGTTATATATGCAAATACATAAAACACTTGTGTGGTATTACATGTAGATTTCACATTAAAACTCGTCTCATACTTCCTCTTATTATTTCTCATCCAGTTGCAGAAAACCCTCCCCTTATCCATCTATCTATTGTAATTTCTTTCATCTAAGACTTTCTACATAAATCTCCATGACTTGGACTAATGTTTGTGATTTTTCTCTTCTTTTATCATTCTTTCAATTAGCATCAAACCATAAATTTTGACAGAAACAATCTTATTATTTCAAGTGAGAAAGAATACAGCCAAAATCAATAAAAAAAGGAAGAACAAACTTTCAACCGGTATTCCTGCCATGATTTTATCTACATGATCATATAAAAATTTACCATCATTTAGTACCTCTGTGACCGCACGGGTGGAGACCTCTTAGGAATTGGTGCTGCGGAAGTCCCGGTCAGGGGAACAGTAGAGAACTCGGCGTCAAGATGTGCAGAAGGTTCGTACTGTACTACAGAAGCAGAATTTGGAAGCTGAGATCTGGAAGTGTCTGCAACGCCTCTTTCTCTTTCTTCTGATTCTTTGAGAAGAAAATCAACCCATAGATCTGCAAAGGACTGGTAAAATAGAAGGATTGTGAGACTACGATGATATGTAATCATATAAGAATTGTGTGGTATGTATGTAAATGGCTCCCTTTTTTTTTTTTTTAAACTCATATCCAGATATGTTGGCCTGCCTTAAACTTAAGACTTTGTGATTAGAGACAAAGACGAGTGATTCAAAAACAATCTTTTCTATAATTGCTAAAATAAAATGGAAAATGAATTCAAGTTTTATGGTAAATGACACCCAGTCTGAATTTAAACGGAGACATAAATACGACGAAAGGTGCACAAAAGGGTGAAACTCTGAGGTCTAACCTGATTTTCAGAAGTGCTCGACGATGCTGCCCCGGTGCTTCCGCCTAAAATTCCTCCGACAAGACGGCCCGGCAAACCCAACACGCCTCGAACAACACCTTTACCTGCAGAGTGCTGAGCAAAACCTATCCTCTGTTTGTCTTCCTCAGAAAAACCCAGCATGCGAACCATAAGATCAAGAACCTGTAAACAGCCAGCTTTAGTAAATTAGCCATGAAAATCTTGCGAGGCAATGCAAAATCATGGAAAAAGAGAGGAGTGGNGTTTGTCTTCCTCAGAAAAACCCAGCATGCGAACCATAAGATCAAGAACCTGTAAACACCCAGCTTTAGTAAATTAGCCATGAAAATCTTGCGAGGCATTGCAAAATCATGGAAAAGAGAGGAGTGANGTTTGTCTTCCTCAGAAAAACCCAGCATGCGAACCATAAGATCAAGAACCTGTAAACACCCAGCTTTAGTAAGTTAGCCATGAAAATCTAACGAGGCATTGCAAAATCATGGAAAAGAGAGGAGTGGCTGGCAAGGATACCTCTTTACTATGATTTCTCTGAAAATATGTCACCAGCAATTTAATCACAATGCGCCTACCAAAGAAAAAAAATAATAATAATCAGAATATCATATAGATTGCTTCAATTCTACTGGAAACTTGGGGCATTCACATACAAACCACTCAATTCCTATGCATCTACATATCTAACATTTATATCACCCAAATCATTCACATCACATCAAAACTACCATCATTTTAATTTTAGAAAGTGAAATGCATCTTTTCATACAAAGGTAAAATGTGGCATGCATGTAAAAATTAAAGTTTAGGTGTTAGATATGTCATTCACATCACATCAAAACTATCATCATTTTAATTTTAGAAAGTGAAATGCATCTTTTCATACAAAGGTAAAAGGCGGCATGCATGTAAAAATTAAAGTTTAGGTGTTAGATATGTAAATAGAAGAGAATTGAGTGTTTACAATATGGATGCTAGACTTTATCAAACTGAAAGAATAGTGATCCTGGTATTTTACTTTTAAAAATTTACATGTATACCACTCAAATTTTTAACATCACATCAAAAACACCACATCACTAGTTTCTTTAAAAGTGAAATACACCTTTTCATGCATAGGTTCATGACATCAAGGTGCTATACATGTAAATATCAAAGTTTGGGTGTTAGATATGCAAATATGTAAGAACTGGATGGTATGTATAGAAATTTCCCAATTTTTTTAAAAAAAGGAAATCACCTGTCTACATAATTATCCGAATCTAGTGACATCCTATTTAATGTTGTCATGCTTCGCTCCAGTGCATGGCGTAGTTTCGAGTTGTCTTCCTCTAGCTTATGTAGGGAACTCTTGCTTTCTGATAACATTCTTTCGGTTTGATAAAGTCTAGCATTAACTTCTTCATTTTCTCTTTTAGATATTTCCAGAGACTGGTTGGCGACCTATAGGGAAAATATTTAATAGAATTGTGATCTAAACATTATTTCCAAAAAATTATATACAAAAAATAAAATGCATCATGTTTAGCAGGTCAAAGCTAATTCAAAACCAGTAAGATATTTGTGGGTTTTAGAGATTTGAATATCNTTGTCATGCTTCGCTCCAGTGCATGGCGTAGTTTCGAGTTGTCTTCCTCTAGCTTATGTAGGGAACTCTTGCATTCTGATAACATTCTCTCGGTTTGATAAAGTCTAGCATTAACTTCTTCCTTTTCTCTTTTAGATATTTCCAAAGTGTTGTTGGCGACCTATATGGAAAATATTTAATAGAATTGTGATCTAAACATTATTTCCAAAAAATTATATACAAAGAATAAAATGCATCTTGTTTAGCAGGTCAAAGCTAATTCAAAACCAGTAAGATATTTGTGGGTTTGAGAGATTTGAATATCCATGAAGAACAATACAATGCAAGGTTTATAACCTTTTTTTTTTTGGGTGCGGCCAATGTCAATTTTAGATGTTTTACAAATTTAAATTTAAAATTTACAATGTTTTCAATTTAAAATTGAAAGAGCCGAAATAAATTTTTTTTTTTGAAGCAATATAAGAGAAATAAAGGACTGCAAGAAAAATATATATGATATACTAGTTCTACATGTGATAGAAAAACTATTTTAACTTTTAAAGTGTTAGTGTATTCTGAATTTATTTTATAAAACAATCTTATAAAGCTTGTAATGTGATGCTTAACATTTATGCATCAATACGTTTAAGAACAATAATTTCAAACCACATGTTACTATTTAGAAGATCATATATAGAGATCTTCATCCTTACCGTTGATTCCATGAGATGATGTTGTTGAAATGCATCATATGCAAGATAAAATAGTTAATGGTTTAGCATATATTAAAGTGCTAATAACCTATAATTTTTCTGNAGCTTGTAATGTGATGCTTAACATTTATGCATCAATACGTTTAAGAACAATAATTTCAAACCACATGTTACTGTTTAGAAGATCATATATAGAGATCTTCATCTTTACCGTAGATTCCATGAGATGATGTTGTTGAAATGCATCATATGCAAGATAAAATAGTTAATGGTTTAGCATATATTAAAGTGCTAATAACCTATAATTTTTCTCAAGAATTTATGCATAACATTAAACTTCATAAATATAAAATGATTTCATGTTCAATATATAACATCAAGCACCATAAGTATCAAATAATTTGAAGATTTTTCTCATTACATGATACCAATTAAAAAACAAAGTGAATAACACAACAATTGGTTTAGTCAAAGCAAAGAGAGAAAATACTTATAATCCCAAATTAAAGAATAATAAATATTGTATAAGTTATAATTAAGCTATGTGGTCTATGTTATACTCGAGTAAACTGAGGTGTAGGTTCAATTTACTGGGATTCATGAGCATGTTGTCCAACTAATTATTATGAGCAAATGTCTCCAACAAGGAGGCCAGATTGTATTGGGTTTATATCCACCTAAAACTACTTTAAAACTCACATTAATTAAAAAAATTCCAAAACTTATGCAAAACCTCATAATCACATAAATTTTAACGGAAAACTATTTGGAAAACCGCAAAACAAATCTATTTGGCTAAATAGTTATAACCATCATGGAAAATATGAAAGATGTTAAAGACAAATAGAATGCAGAAAATTTACTAAAGGGACTGTAAAGGAACTCTGTTAAGATCGTTATCTTAGCATGTAACATAATAACAAAAATATTCCAAATCTTCCATCAATTAATGACCGTCTAAAAAGCCCTAAAATTGTTAAAAGAATTAACCTTCAAGATTCGCGTATGTTAGCATGCGAGTTCGTGCATCATAGTCATAGCAAGTTAAAAGAAAATGTTTTATCAATAAGGCTCTCATATGATTTTGTTAAATGGCAGTATGGCTAGTGAATAA
Organism: Phalaenopsis hybrid cultivar; assembly: GCA_002079205.1. Lineage (NCBI taxonomy): Eukaryota > Viridiplantae > Streptophyta > Magnoliopsida > Asparagales > Orchidaceae > Phalaenopsis > Phalaenopsis hybrid cultivar. The sequence goes on along the minus strand of JXCR01148529.1, from coordinate 287,218 downwards.
TCCAGATATTTGATTACCAGTGCCATACTATTGGTGCTTTTTCAAGGAAAACTAAGAGTGAAGAAAGCAACCTTTTATGGCATTCTAGACAACACATGCCATAATATAGGAGCGGAAGTAAGTCAACCAGACTCATGAGCCGACTCGATAAGTGGCACATGAATTGAACTCAATGGGCTAAAAAGCCAAGCTCAAGCTAGTGCCGACTTGACTCGTTAGCCAGTGAGCCGGCTCGTTTAAAAAAAAATATTAATATAAAATATACTCAAAATATATAAAATTTGAAGATTTTCTCATTAAAATATTAAAAATGTTAAGAGAAATAATATTTTGTATTTTATATTAAGTGATTTATTATTATTTCTACCATAGTTGCTCATTCTATTTATCATTTTATTTTAACACTACCTTAAATTAATATTATTTTCTTTCTTTTATAATAAAGAGGCCGACTTGTGAGCCAGCTCGAACTCATAGACTCGAACTCGAACTCGATAAAATTAAGCAAGGTCAAGCTCAATCCAAAGATAGCTCAATCTTGACTCGACTCGTTTGCACCTCTACCAAAATCAAACAAAAGAAAAGTACATGTTTAGTGCAATAACAATTAATAACAACACAGCAAAATGGGGAGTTTCCTTGAACATGCTACAAGTATGACAGCCCGAAATATTCATTAAAATTATATAAACCATTCAATCTCAAACTAAAATCATTTCCAAGCACAATTTCCATAACAATATTGCTATTCCAAAATTATACAACGATAACTAATTCCTATGAACAGTTTTAGATAGTGAATAAAAAATTAATGCCATTTTTTAAAGAAAAGTATGATATTATGCATAAATAATGTTGTTATAGCATAATAAGAAGAAACATATCCTTACATTCAGTAATTCTTTATATTTTCCCGATTCCTCTCTCGCTGTGGTCAATTCTCTTCCGAGGCGCTCCTACAATTTTTGAGTGGTCAAAGATGGAAAATTAGTAACTGAATTCCAAGTTCCGTTGAAAATCTCTTCTTTTCAGACTTCTAATATACTCCTGAAATTCAAGCAAAAAGTGATTGATATTGAATCTAACCTTAGCTTCAATTTCAGCATAGTATTGTCCCAAGGCAGTCTGAAGATTTTGGAGTTCAACATTCTTTGCATCAATTATGCTCATAAAATTAGCAAGTTTTTGCTTCAACTCGTTGTTGGTTTCATTGGACTGATGAATTTCATCACTTTTAAGCTTCATCAACTCTTCCGTCTTCATTCTTTCCTGCAGCAAAGAATTCTCCAGTTGCGAAATTTGAGACCTTTGATAGTCTGTCAATGTCTTCAGCTCTTCAATCAGCTTGCAGTCCTCATCCATCTTGTCCTCATCTTCAAGTTCCTAATACAATATCGTAGTAGAAGAAACCATCTTCAATTTGACTGCAGAATGTTCGAAGAGAAAAACTTCCCTTAAAATGCAGAAAGCATAAGGATGCATTCTTGATAGATTGCGGTTGAAATATTCAAAATAAAAGGAAGATTTACATACACACCATACCACTCAATTCCTATTTATTTACATATCTAACACCAAAACTTCAATTTTTACATACATGCCGCCTTGCCTATGCATGAAAAAGTATATTTTA